>QKYT01000030.1:58296-70131 GCA_003550305.1 Glomus cerebriforme | reverse complement strand
CCAGGCGATGATCACCCAGGCGACAATCACCCAGGCGATGTTTAGCAATTCCCAAGAATTATTACAAGAATTAAATATAATACAAAATATTATGTAGACGAATTAAATGAATTTATAAATAATTTTTTATTTGAATATGATTTAGACTCTAAAAATGTATTTAAATTTTAACAAGTATTACCCAAAATACTATTTATTATTCAGGTTTAATAGGATATTTTTATCAACATGGAAGTGGACGTGAAATTGATAAAGTTAATAAGGCGCTTGGAATATTTTCTAGGTTTGCTAATAAAATTAAATCGGAATCAAGTCAATGTTCTTTTGATCAAAAAATGGAAGTCAATACTTTCTATTATGATATATATTAAAAAGTTAGTATTACAATATTTTTATTCCTTATTTCTTTATAAAGATTTTATTTTATATAAAGGTAATTGCAAATTGCATATAAAAAATGCTAAAAAAGAGATAATATAACACAATATTATGTAGGTGATTGTTATTATCGTGATAAAAATATCAAAACATAATTATAATAAGACATTTGTATGGTATTCAAAATCATCAGGAGAAAATATTAGAGCGATGTATAATTGGGTGATTGTTATGAATATGGACGTGGTATTAGGAAAGATGAAAAGAAAGCATTTAAAATCTGCTAAAGGAGGGCATAAATTTTTAAGAAATTGTCATTATTATAGAAAAGGATTTTAAAAGATGAAAGTAAAACTTTTAAATGGTATTCAAAAGCTACAAGTAAAGAACATGCTTATAGTCAATATTTAGTGACGAATTATTATAATTATGGAAATATGTTTCAAAAAAAGAAGAGAAATGGTTTTATTGGCACAATATAAAATAGCAGAATATTATCTTGACAACAAGAATAATAAGATGAAAGCATTTGAATGGTATTTTGTTACAAAATACTATAGAGATAAAAATTACAAATTTAAATCAATTACTTTAAATGATTTTTTGAATCGTTTAAATATTGCATTAAAAAATCATAAATTTTCTTTATCACTTATTTATTTTGAAATTAAATTTGTAATGCTAAAAATAAAATAAAAATATTTTTTTTTTCGCTTTATGAATTTCGAAACATACTGGTGAGTCTTTTCTTTTAGCGTCACGATCGTCGTCAAAAAAGCATCATAATATCATATGACTTCGAAAATTAAATTTTGCCGCTTATTTGTCGTATATTTCATATAGTATAATCGAATTACATATCGGTCACATGAGGCCATATGCACAATAAACTTACAGTTTAGTTTTGCTGACATTATCACCATTATCACATCTTTCAGATTTACAGTATCTTGATGCTTTTTTTTATTCTATAGAGCATTTTTTTTTTCTAAATTTTGTACATATACTGTATAATCAATTTTTAAATAAAATAAAAGTGGTTCAAAAATGAATTTTTTGCAGTCTAGGCTACTTATCCAAATTGCGGTTAGGCGTTGATATCGCAAAATAATGTAATAACAAATCATGATTTTAAAATAATTCAATAAGAAAATAAAATTAACTTTATATTAAAGCTCTTAGTATCAAAAATCTGCTGTACCATGTCAATGATTTTGAATATGAATATTTCTTATACGCTACATATATTTAGTTTTCTCTTTGTAATAAATTAAAATATTCTATATGTACAATATATATAATAAAACATACTGTAGGAAAAAAAAAGTATTTATATTTAGTAAATCATTTCTTAAATGCACAAAATTAATAACCTTTCACTAAAGAAATTTCTTATAACTCTCCCTATAAAAAATTTTTCATCGCATTTCAGAGTTTTTTCAGAATAGAAACCAGAAAAATGATTATTTATCGGAGTTATTTCCAGAAATTTTTTTTTATAGGGTCCTTGCTTTTTCCGAAAAGAATAATGCAATATTATACGTAAAATATGGATTTTAGATACGTTAACTTAATTAATAACTAATCTAGTAATCACATCATACAATACTGACCGCAAATTGTTGAGTTTAATAGGACTGTTGTAGCCCAAACGTACCAAATCAAACTTGGGACAATCCTATATCCAAAATTTAACCATATCCCAAACCAAGCTAGGAAATTTTAAATGTTTAACGTCTCAAACTACAATCTAAGTTGGATACTGTATAAGGTTTTCTCAAGTTTAATTTGGGACATGGTAGAGTTTGGGTTACAACACCAAAAATATGTTTATATGATATTAGTCAAATAAGGGTTTAGTATAAACATTAAAACCTTAATTAAAATAAACTTAGTATGTCAACTTAACTGGATTTAATTGATAAAATAGTATTGATAATAAATCGATGCAAAGCAATGAATTATTAGCTATATAGTTGCTAAGTAGCTTAATTGTAACTTAGTAGCTGCCATGCAGTTACCGCATATTAAGGAACCCAAGTTTCTCCAAAGATCAATATTGTAATAAACACATTCATTTTATTTGATAGACACTTCTATAGCATTATTATGATAAATTAAATTTAAATGAACTTGAATAACTTTTATTCAAATGAATTTGGGATAGTTCATATGAGCAAAATGTTAAAAGGTATAAATTTTTTATAAATATTGGGGCAATTACTAAGAAATTGTCCAATATAAAACAACAATTTTAATCTTTTTTTCAGTATATTTATTGAAATAATTTCTTGTCATATTACATAATTGGTCTGTTTTAAATTAAAACTATACTCTATACTTCCAATTGTTTGACAAGAGATAAGTTATAAAATAAAATAAAAATATTCAAAGAATAAAATAACATTCATTTCTAATTATTATCAATTAAAATAATTAAAAAAATTATAAGATAAAACACTTATAATCACTTAATTTCACAATCATAACCTTGCGTATCGTCTATTTTCAATAAAAAAAAAAGTATTAAAATATATTTCAATATCATATAATAATAAGATTTAACAAAATTTACCTTGATATTCTGTAAATTCACTTGAAGAATTAATTACTATATAATTGCTTATAGATGTTGATGCTTGGGATGGTGCCAATCCTACATTAATTAATAAGTTAAATAATTAAAATAAATTATAATAAAATGTTAAATAAACTATCAAAATACCTCTAGAATTTACTTGATTTGTTAAATATAATTTACTGATATTAAATATTTTTGAATCTAATTTATCTGTTGATTTAAAATATTGTTCTAATATTTTATTATTATAATTTCTTAATTCTTCAAAAATAATATCATCAGTTTCAAACAATATTAATTCTTGAATTATTTCATCTGCTGTTGGGCGGTTTGAAGGTTCTACATCCCAACATTTATTCAATAAGTTAATTAAAAATTTTGGAGTATTTTCATGAATTTTTGGTCTTAAATTATTTTTACAAATATCTATAATAAGGTTTAATTCATCATCAAGCATATTGTAAAAAGGTCTTTTTCCAGTGAAAACTTCATTAATTATTATTCCAAACGCATAAATATCTGCTTTCCGAGTATAATGTTGTCTTCGAAATACTTCCGGAGCAATATAAGGCAAATTTCCATAAATTTTATTTTCTTTCTTATTATTATTTGATAGTTGACCTACAAATTTACTTAAACCAAGATCCGTTACCTTAACATTATCAAAGTCTGTATTTAATATATTTCCAGAATGAATATCTTGATGAATTAATCCTTTTGAATGGATTTCATTAATACCTTCAGCAATATTTTTTAATATTTTAATCTTATATGATACAAGTAAATATTTATTATATTTATCCAAAAAGCTTCGTAAACTTCCATACTTCACATATTCTAATACTAGAATATAATTTTGTGTGTTTGGATCTTTTGATATACCATGAAGCTTAGTTATTTTATGAGAAAATCCTATTTTATAATAAGATTGTATCTATATTTTTAAATGAATAAATATAAAGTTAATTTTAATAAGTAATAATATAATGAATTAAAATAATAACTTACTTCTTGTAAAAACTCTGAAATATTGTAACAAGAACTTTTAAGTATTTTTAAAGCTACATTCCTATATCCACTAACACGAGTCCATTCCAATGCTATATTATCCCACCCCTTTATTTTATCATTTAACCATAAAGCACTATAAATTTCTGAAAACCCTCCCTTATCAATAAATGTAATATCAATAAATGAAGAATAAGGTATCCATTCAATAAATTCATTTATTTCGTTACTTTTACAATAATTATTTTTAAGAATAATATTAATTTCCCTATTTTCACTTGGATATTCTCCATAATTAAAATTAAAGTGATTTTTTTTACAATAATTGCACCAATTAAAAAATGAATTTTTATTTTGACAGTCAGAGCATAAGAATTCAAAAAAACTTTTTGAATATTGAGTTACCATAACATAATTATATGTTATTGGTTCTTTAGAAATTCCAAAAATTCTAAAATTTACTTCTTTTTCTAATTCAATCTTTATTAACAAAATTAAAATAAGTTAGTACGTAAATAAATAAATAATTCAAATAAAAACATAATCATTAAGACTTACATTAATTTCTTGTATATTTTTAAAAATTTTCAAGTCTACTTTTTGATGTTTAGTTCTTTTCCATTTATTTTCTTTAATATTCCATTTATTGATATAACCTTTCATCCAGTTAGCTTGATACAAATTAACTTTTTTAATAAAGCTAATATTTGCCAACTCATTATGTGGTATCCATTCAATTAATTCTTCTGGCCTTTTACTTTCAAAATAATTATGCTTAAGAAAATTATCAATCTCATCATTTTCACTTTGAAATTCTCCATAATTTAATTGAAAATGATTCAATTTACAATTCTTACACCATTCAAAAAAATTTAATTTGAACCAACATTTAATACATAAGTAACCAAATATTAGTATATAATTGCGAGATATTGGATCTTTGGATATTCCATAAAGATTTGGGTAAAACTGGTTTAAAAATGTATTCATTTACTTAGAATATTAGTTCATAATAAGCATAATATAGACTGACTTTAAAATAAACTTACCTTATGCTTAAAATCGAATAAATCATCCAAGTTTTCAAACATTTTTATTGTTACCTTGCTATATTTCATTCGAATCCAGCTAAGTTTATCTTTATCCCAATCAATAATATGACCAACCAACCATGTAGAAATTTCTAAATCTGCATTGACAATACGTGTAATATTTTCAAGTTTATTATAAGGTATCCATTCAATTAATTCTTTTAAATCATTACTTTCACAATAATTATGCTTAAGAAAATTATCAATTTCATTATTTTCACTTGGGAATTCTTCATAATTTAATTGAAAATGATTCAATTTACAACTCTTACACCAATCAAAAAAATTAAATTTGTACCAACAATTAATACATAAATAATCAAATACTAATATATAATTGAGTGATATTGGATCTTTAGAAATTCCACAAATATAATACACGTTTGGATAAAACTAAGTTATGAATTATTTATTTAGAAGATTAGTTCATAAAACTGTAATAAAATTTTATTTAAAAACAACTTACTTTATGCTTAAAATTAAATAAATCATCCAAGTTTTCAAACCTCTTCATTGTTTTTCTACTAGAATATTCCATTCGATCCCAGTTAAGCTTATCTCTATTCCAATCAAAAATGGGACTAACCAAACATGAAGAAATATTTAAATCATTGAAAATATGTGTAATATTTTCAAGTTTGTTATAAGGAATCCATTCAATTAATTCTTGTAAATTATTACTTTTACAATAATTATCCTTAAGAAACTTATCAATTTCATTGTCTCCACTTGGGAATTCTCCATAATTTAATGTAAAATGTTTCAACCTACAACTCTCACACCAATCAAACAAATTAAATTTGTGCCAACAACTAATACATAAATAATCAAATACTAATATATAATTGAGTGATATTGGATCTTTGGAAATTCCATAAATATAATACACGTTTGGATAAAACTAAGTTATGAATTATTTATTTAGAAGATTAGTTCATAAAACTGTAATAAAAATTTTATTTAAAAACAACTTACTTTATGCTTAAAATTAAATAAATCATCCAAGTTTTCAAACCTTTTCATTGTTTTTTTGCTAAGATATTCCATTCGATCCCAGTTAAGCTTATCTCTCTTCCAACAAAAAATGGGACTAACCAAACATGAAGAAATATTTAAATCATTGACAATATGTGTAATATTTTCAAGTTTGTTATAAGGAATCCATTCAATTAATTCTTTTAAACCATTACTTTTACAATAATTATCCTTAAGAAACTTATCAATTTCATTATCTCCACTTGGAAATTCTCCATAATTTAATGTAAAATGATTCGACCTACAACTCTTACACCAGTCAAAAAAATTTAATTTAAATGGACATTTTAAACAAACCCTTTTTTTCATTTGATACTTTAAAAACTCCATTTTATTTTTGAAGTTTTTAAAAAATGAACGCGGTTATTTGTTTATATTTGCAATCTGATCACCGTACTTTGTGTCACAACAGTAGTTTATTCTACTTATATGTCGTTATAACGGTAAAAAAAAAATAATATGATCTTCCAAAACAATTTCCTTTTTCCAAAAAAAATTCTTTTTTGGTTATTCATATCACCTAAATGTTTCTACCATATATACCATATATATCATTATTCATGCTACTTTTAAAAATAAAAATAAATATATATATATATATTTTTTCATATTTATTAATTCATATTCATATTTATATTTAATATTTATATTTAGATTTAGAGTTAGATTTAGATTTAGATTTATACTGTATTTATATTTATATTTAGAGTTGTTTATATTGCCGATCAATACAAGAAAATTAAGTAAATTTTTTGCGCCGTGCTGCGCCAAATCGGTATAAATAATGGTTTTTATTACTATTTTCGATTGTTTCGATTATTTTATTATTTCAAATTTACTAATTTACTTTTTTTTCCCTCTTTTTTTTTGCAGTTTAGCTTCGAAAATGGGATTTTGAAACGGATATGTGCTGCGTTTCATTGTGCTGCGCCGAATCAATATAATTTTTTTTTTAAATTTGACTTCAATGTCTTCAATTATTACTTTCTAGATTCCTAATTTGTTTTCATCCATATTTCATCCTTTTTTCTTAATTCTTTCGGTTGAGTTATATTTTTATTATTTTTATTATTTTTAATTTTCGACTTATTAGGTTACAGTTTGTTTCAAAATGACTATTTACCAATTAAAGTGCTCTAAATTTTTTTTTTTTTTTTTTTTTTTTTTTTTTTTTTTTTTTTTTTTTTTTTTTTTTTTTTTTTTTTTTTTTTTTTTTTTTTTTTTTTTTTTTTTGTTTTTCTCCTTATTTACATTCTTTTTTGTTTTTTTTTGTTCTTGTTTTTAGTATGGTTTGTAGCAGTTCAAGATTGGGGTGAGTTCGATTTCAATTTTCATCTTCTCACTTTCGTTTCTTTTTAGGCTATGGTTCAGTTTGAAATGGTAGTTCATGATCGGGGTAAGACAACATTTTTTTTGTTTTTCTTTTATTTAATTTTGTCTTCGTCTCACTTTCATTTTCTTGCTTTGCTATAGATCAGAGTTCACGATCAAGATAGGTTCTTCAATTATATCATGTCCTTTGTATTTTTACTACTTTAATATAGTCTTTATTAGTCCTAGAATCGGCATTGGTATCCAGACCTAAATTTCCGGCTTTACCGACCACGAAAATAGTGACTTCGATCTCCAACTCACAAAACTCATCCTGTAAGTCTCCGAAGAACGTGGTTCTAAATAAAAAAAAAAATTAAAATGAAAATAGTTAATAAAAAAAGTAAGACTCCCACTACGAAATTCATACCTGAAACTCAAAAGAAGTGTTACTTTTTTTTTTTAAAAAAAAAAAGAAATCCTAAAGTGTTCTGAATCAAAAAAAAAATAACTCCCACTCATGAAATTCATTCCTGAAAATTCCAATGTGAAATCCAAAAGCATGCGTTTCTAAATAAAAAAAAAATGAAAATGAAATTAGTTATTAAAAAAGTAAGACTCCCATCACAAAATCCATACCTGAGAGAAGTTCTGAAGTGTTTAAAAAAAAGAAAAGTTCTGAATCGTTCCTAAAAAAAAAAAAAATTAATTAAGAGAAATAAAAAAGACACACCCACAAATCTAAAATTCCTGAAATAAAGTCCCGAAGTATCCTAAAAATAAAGAAAAACAAAATTATTTGAGAAAAAAACAATAAAACTCCCACTCATGAAACGAAAATATCTGATACAGCTCAACCATCCGCGAAATACAAGTCCAAATCACCTAAATCATAAGAAGAAAAGGTCAGCGTTTGAAAAAAAAAAAGGAAAGAAAAATTTCGAGTTAGCATCCAAGGGAAATTTTTACAATATTAAATTGACTTGACTATTAACTTATTTCGTTCTATTAAAATAATCAGATTTAAATTTCTGGTTTTTTACGGGACTAATTATTGTTTAATAAGTAGTAATAAGGAAATTTGATATAATTGGTACTTTTAGAATACCTTTATAAAAATTTTTGTATTGTTTATTGACTGAATCATCAAAAAATTTCACAAATAGTAATTCTTGGCAAGAATTAAAATGGATTGTATAACTGACAGTGTAAAAATATATCACAAAATTTTATATACTGTATTGTGACTTTATTAATTGCCAAACGATTCATTATTTTTTAGATTCATTATTATATATTGAGCTTCTGTTGTAAATAAGTGGCAGCAGCTAGTATAAAATATAGAAATAATTTTTAGGAACGTATTTCACGTTAGCCAATTTGCAAATTTTGTCACAGTGATCATATTTATTCATTTACTCATGATACGCAAACTCTGACCCAACCTTTTTATATATATTTTGGAATCCTTCTATATATTTCTAATAACAATCAAAACTTTGATCAAAGAATAATACTTAAGATTTAGCAAATATTACCATAATGAAATATTCAGAAGCAATAAAGATTCACTTTATATTTGTGGTATTTATAATTTAAAATTTAATTTATTTATGAAAACAATGTTTTATCTTAAAATTTTAGTCACCAAATACATAATTATTTTAATCATTCTTTAATATATCACAATTTAATTCTAAACCATCAACTTATCCAACCAATCAATTTTTTAAATATTATGTTCATGTTAAAAGAATATAATCATTATCTCAACAATATGAAAATTCGGCCGATATTTTATATTAATGGCGTCGATAAATACTTTTATTGAAACTTAAGTTAGTGATATAGTATCGTATATGATATATCTGTCGCCAGTTGCAAATTTCCAAATTTGTACATGATTTAAACTTTTCTGGGATCGTGTTGCCGTCATCATCTCCTTCTCCTCCTTCTCCTCCTCCATCTTTCTCATTTTCATTATTCCCAGCCAAACCTGCAGTATATCATTTCAATTAAATATTAATATTATTAAAAATTATTTTATGTTATTATATTATTATAAAGATATTTATGAAATATTTACCTGAAACGAATTCATTAATATCATCAAAATTAATGTCCCTCCTCTTCTTCGAGGTAGTTAGCAAACATGTAGTGTATGGTTGCTTGACGCTGTATGTATTGTATGGTATGTATGGTGTGATTTATTCCATACATGATAATTATATATTTGTGTAACATTATAAAAAGCACAATCATTATATTTACAAGAAGTTACATACATGCTTCAACTTCTATATATTCTTCCTAAACGTTTATGTTTTGGCATATTGTAAGTAAAGTAGTGTCAAAAAAAACCTGAAAAAAAATACCATGAGTACGTATTTATTAATGATTTCTCGGATAATAAAATGAGATATGTGCAAAATGTCCAAAATCTAAATTCTATGATTAAAGTTAAACTAAATTTGTGTCAATGAATTCAAATTTGTCATTCTCATGTTATTGCCCGAGTAAGAAAATTTCCATGAGTTGATCAATCGATGATAGGTTGTCATCTTTTTAAGTCAAAAATGCATGAGATTTTGGCATCTTTCAATATTGGTTAGTTGATATTATCATAAAGGGGATATGCATCTCTTCAGGCCGGAATTACACGATATCGGTTAGCGTTATCAAAAAAGGGGAGATTTGCATGATTTTTTGATTCTTTGATTTTTTAGGGTTCAAAACGCCAAATAATGATGTACATGATAATTCATTCTTGCTTATTATATTTAATATGTTAAATATGTTAAATAACAACCTTCTCGCCATTTTAAAAATTATTTTACATTCTTTTTTTTATCAGTCGGAATGGCAATTAAAAGAATTAAAAAAGTTTGTTATTAGAAGAAAAGTTTTTTTTTGCATTTTCAACTGACTTTCAGCTTTCTTTTATATTTAACCCTAGGAATTATACGACTTGTGCCGTGACCCTATTTTAACCTTTAGTGTTAGTCCATTAGAAGATGATCTTTTTTATTGGCACGCAGCAACTATGGGTCCCGTAAGTGGTTAAAGTTATTTAAATTTTAAGCTCGCCACAATACTGTTAGTCTGCTACAAATTTTAATTTTACATGATATATGATTTAGAGAGACTCCCCATATGAGGATGGCGCATTTTTATTCAATATTAGTATTCTAAAGATTATCCATTCAGATCACCAAGAGTATATTTTGTTTATACTGTATAATTGTTTATATTTTAATTATATACAGTATTTACTCATGCGATTCATATTAGGTGACTTTTGCAACAAGAGTCTACCATC
Source organism: Glomus cerebriforme (assembly GCA_003550305.1). Classification (NCBI taxonomy): domain Eukaryota; kingdom Fungi; phylum Glomeromycota; class Glomeromycetes; order Glomerales; family Glomeraceae; genus Glomus; species Glomus cerebriforme. The sequence goes on along the minus strand of QKYT01000030.1, from coordinate 59,408 downwards.
CGAACATCAATGTTAATGGAAGTATAAGCCTGGCTATATTAAAAGACTGGTCACCGTCGTTTTCCATTTAAACAAGTAATTGCAATAATTTATTATAGTATTGTGATTTTTTAGTTAAAAGAATTTTAACCAAATCTATCAAATCTTCACTTTTCAAGTTCTCTTGTCAATTTTCTCACTTTTGGTCGAACCAGATTCAAGTATAATAATATCAATGTTTATTCTTGCTTGCTATTTACGCTTTGATTGGTTTAATTCTTAAAAAATATATATATTAGACGATCCACTTAGACCAGAAGTTGCTCATGTATACAAGACTGATCGTACACGGTATATAGCTACTGCTCGGGAATGGACACGTAAATATGCTATGGATTTTGAAAGTTAGCAGACTGTGTAAATTTTTTTTCTATTACCGATAAATTATCCTATTTCACATTCCAATGTAAAGACTTGTGAATTTGGCACTAGTTACATATTAAAATTTTTTTCAATTTAACGTTCTAACTTAATAATTAAATTTTCTTAATTTACTTGCCAGAAGTTTAACGAACAGTCAATTTTCATTATCATAATAATAGATAACTTTGAATAATATTTTCAATTTTTCATTGCTTGTATTTTTCTATAAACTTTTACGTTTATTAACACACTTAACATAATAGTTTATCATAAAAAAAATTGTTTTATCGAATCGTCTATAATGATACGCCACGTGATCATGCCGGAATATTTATATTTATTTTACAGTATTATCTTTTGCACGAAATTTAGTATTAAGCAAATTAAAGCACTTATTCCAATTGAAAGATTCAAAATGGATATCACATTCTTTCAGAATTTATAATAATATTTGAAAAAAAATTAATTACGTTAAATAAACCATTTATTTCTATACTGAGAAAATTGGTGACAATACAATAATTACTTGATTATACACTGATATTTTAATTTGATTTGTATATTTATTGAGATAATTCTTTGCCAAATTACATAATTGGTTTGTTTATAAAATAAACTATACTCTATATTCCAATTGTTTGACAAAATAAAAATAAATAAAAAATAAAAGTAATATAGATTTTCAATTAAGCCTTAATTATATGCACTTA
>QKYT01000030.1:0-56671 GCA_003550305.1 Glomus cerebriforme | reverse complement strand
TCAAAACTACTTTTTGATTTTCAACTCTTTTCCATTTACTTCCATTAGAATTCCAGTCAACTATATAACCTTTTGTCCAGTTAGCTAAATATAGAACATCTTTTTCAATAGTAAAAATATCTGTTAACTCATTATATGGTATCCATTCAATTAATTCGTTTGGCCTTTTACTNTCACAATAATTATTCTTAAGTAAATTATCAATTTTATCGTTTCCACTCGGAAATCTTCCATAATTAAATTGAAAATGNTTCAATTTACAACCATNTAACCAGTCAAAAAAATTTAATNNGGACAAACAATTCAAACATAAGTAATCAAATAATAATATATAATTGAGAGATATTGGATCTTTAGATATTCCAAAAGGATTTTGGTAAAACTATGTCAAAAATGTAATGATTTATTTAGAAGATTAGTTCATAAAATCATAATTGATTATAAAAAAAAACTTACTTCATGCTTATAATTATGCTTATAATTAGTAAATAAATCATCTAAGCTTTCAACCCTCTTTATTGTTAACGTGCAATCTTTTTTTCGATTCCAGTTATACATATATTTATCCCAAAACAAAATATAGCCAACCGAATATGTAGCAACATCCAAATCATTGTTGATAGCATTTGCAATAACTTTAAGTTTGTCATAAGGTATCCACTCAATTATTTCTTCTTCAGATTGACTTTCACAATAATTATCCTTAAGAAACTTATCAATTTCATTCTCTCCACTTGGAAATTCTCCATAACTTAATTCAAAGTGTTTCAATTTACATTTGTTACACCAATTAAAAAAATTTGATTTATATCGACATATTAAACAAAGCTGCTGTTTTATCAGAGATGTTGTGGAATTTGTATTTTCTCCCATTTTATTTTTGAAGTTTTAAAGAGTACAACTTTGGTCTACACCGATATTAAAACATCATTTATATTTTGTGATGGCGTGATAATGTAGTTTGTGTCACGTCAGTAACGCATCTTTACCAAATTTTCAGTTATGACAAATTAATGGCTGAATTATTACCTGAATTATTACCAATTCTAGATATCATAAAAATTTTTTTTTTTTGAATATGTGGCGAACTGAGTAACCAATCAATAAAGAGAACCCTGCTTTCCAAAAACGATGTAAATTTTGGGCATTACTATTTGAACATGCGACCCGTTTTTTCACGCTAAAACGACAGGTTTGTGGGCTGATGGTGGCGTAAAAAAAAAATCATAAAAAAATTTTTATATATAACATATAGTTTTTAAAAGTTATTGAATATGCCTAATTTCAACTGCTCTGCAAGTTCACTTAGAGTGTTAAAAGCAGTTTTAAATATAATTATTGCAAAAATTTTTATTTTCGTCAAATTCATTTTTGGAAATGATCGGCAAAGATTAAAATCAATTATTTATATATATGTAAAATCAAAAATGGTATTTTAAACCTTCTTCCAAAGCATAAGTAAACTTGCAGAGCAGCCGAAAATACATCTACATTATAAATTTAAAAGCTTTATGTCAAAGAAAAAAATTGTTATGTATTTTTTTCTGCACCACAAACATGGCGGGTGCGTCATGTCAGATGCGTTTCGCCAATCAAACATGCCACATTGAGCACAATTTATGTTTTATTTTATTTTCAAAATTCACTTAATCTATTAGATATATTATCACCATATTCAAAAATAGAAACTTTCGAATTTTAGATTAAGAAGTGATTTTTGCGAGTTCTTTTTTGCTTACTAAATTTCATGAAGTAAACTTAATTTTTTTTAAAAAGACAGTTGTTTCTTGCAAATTCTTTTCAATTACACAAAACTAAATTCCATGAATTCAGTGAAAATTTTCCGTTACATAAACTTTTTTTTTAAAAAAAAAAAATAATAATAATATGAACCAAAATAAACAACAAACAGTTGAACCTGTAAACCAATCTCTGATAATAAAGATTTGATCTTTTTATTGTTGGCAAATTCTAATTCTAGCTTAATAAATAAATTTTCTTAATTAAATTTTTTTTCTTAAAAATATTTGTTTATATTGGTTCATTTAATTTTCGTGGGTTTGACTTTTTGAAAAATTTTTACTGACCGTTCTGTTAAATGAAGATCATCACCATATTAGAAGCGTAAAATTTCGAAAAGTTAATTCCGTTCCAATTTTGATGCCGGCCAGAATTAACTAAAGAGTCGGTTAAGAGTTCCTCTAAATAAAATTCACAATTAAATATACTATTTTCGCTAAAAAAAAAAAAAAAAGTCAAATTTCTTTACAGTTCAAACATTAAAGTTTCAGGTTAGATAGGCAGATAAATCATTTGGATTATGAGAAACAAGATTGGAAACAAATTTATGAATTTGATGAATAACTTCGAAGTAATGAAAATATGGTTTTGAAATAGTAGTATTTAAAAGTTTAAATGATTTATCAAATATTAATGTGATGATTTTTTAAATGAAGCCAGCCAAATAGTATCAATATCAGGTACAGTAGAAGTTACATTTAAAATGTCAGAATAAGCATATTCGATAATTCAAATTTTATTTCATTAATTGGATAACACAGATTCAGATTCCTAAAGCTCGTAGTAGGACCCCGAAATATATATAAAAAGGTAGGGTCAGAGTTTGCGTATAATGAAACAAAAAAATCATATAAAATTTTCCTTTTTTGGACAAATTCTGATAATGTCAGCCAGAAATTTATTACTTATTTTAGTAACTGACTGACATTTCCGTAATTCCGGCCCTGAAAAAATGCGTACAGCTAATAGTAAAATTTTTTTGGTTGGACCGACCTCTGTATGCATATTTCGGGGTCCTCTCGTAGTAGTTTAAAAAATTATTTAAATATAAAAAAAATATATAATCCAAATGATAAATTCAACAAATTTATATATTATCTTGATTCTATTCATAATTAAATTTATTTAATGAAAATTTTCGTAATGGAAATTTACTTTATCATAACGATAATATTCGCGATCTTGGATTATGTAGATAAACAAATCAACCTAATGTAAAGAATGAAATACAGTATATAAATTTTTACGTAGTAAATAATATACATTTATTTCGACAAATACCTGATCCTGATGTCATCTATCAGTAGTTTATATAATTATGACTACATTAATTAATTATAATTAATAAACTTTGGTTCAACTGAAAAAACATTAGCAGATTGTTTATTATACAACAAATATAAATTAATATATATATATTTTTTTTCTTATTTTCTTTTATCAAATATAAGCATAATTTTATTTTATATAAAGTAATTTAACAAGTAATTATATTTCAATAAAGATGTTTATATTTTAAAAATAGTTACAGTCTTTTTCCTAAAAATTTTTTAACCTTAATAAATATATATATATATATAATGTTGTTCCTAATAATTTTATTGTTGTGCCATATAAATTCTTTACCTATATAAAACAAGTTAGAGTTGTTAAAGTTTTCAAAAATAATATACAAATTTTATCACGAATAAACTAAATACTGCGCAAAATTAAAAGTTAATAAAAAAATTATCCGCTAGTGATGGTCACCATATGTGATGTTTAGCAAATTTCAAAAAAATTTAATGCAAAAATTATACTGTATTTATAACTTTTATACTAAATATTTTTATATTAAAAAAAAAAATCGATCTTTTTTAACATATTTCCGTCACGTGATTTGCAAAAAATTTTTGTACATTATTTATTTTAATAGAAAGAAGAACCATTAAAAAATTGATTCAACAATGGATCAGTTGTAGTTTGTTGAGGTAGACTTGTGATGCGATTCTCGTTTTCATCATGATTGATGGGTGCAGCCTGATTTTGTCCAGGTCTAGTTTCAGGTATTGGACTGTTATTCTCGTTATTATCCCCAGAAAGATTATCAATTGTTTCTTCTTGGTTTAAAGACATTGCTTGTCGTCGTATTTTTTATTTTTGTTTTTTATTTATTTATTTATTTATTATTTTTTTTTTTAAGGAGAAAGGGATGTAATTGATGTGTTTATATATACAACGAAACAAATAAAATCATCTATTCAAACTTTAACATCTTCCGGACGACCTTACAACTTGATAAGGTGATAATGCACGAACGCATGGTAAATTTGAAAACTTTATCAAAATTGATCAATCATCAGTTTATTCAAGATTAAAATTCTGGTTTTAAAACTTGAAAATTATAAAAAGTACAGATCCGAATTAATTGTATGATTTTAGCTTCCATTTATAAAATTATATGTGCGCTCTTTTTCTATCAGTCGACAGTCGGAGATATGATATAGCGCCATTATATATCGCACAAATAAAATCCTTTACATCAACACGCACACGCACATTCCGTTACTTGATAAGGAAAAAAAAAAGTTTTTTAATCGCTCGGTTATGAATTTTTATTTGTTAAAATTTATATTTCACAAACATTAAAGTTTCATATATATAAATTAAAAAATTTTTCATGTAATTTTTTTTTATTGAGAAGTAAGGAATTAAATTTCGTTAAAACTACTCACAAATATTGTCATTAAATTATGTCGTCTAGTTTATTATTCAAAGATTTAAAAGATTTAGAGATAATGTTCATGAATAAATATTCACAAAATTAGATAATAATAATAGGTGATGTTCGGTAAATCACGGCGATATGATCATCTATGCGTCTATTGTCCGAAATTTTTGACGGAAGTTTTTAAGTTTTTATTCTAATAAGGATGGTGATTAAACTTATAAATATTATAATGGTTTAGTTATTCCATTATGATTAACTGGATCTTTTAACTTTAAAAGATAATAATGTACTACATTAGTTTCATAAACATCGGAAAAAAAAAACTTATCTATTCTCATTAAAGTTAATATCATCACATGATTATTTATTGACACGAACAAGCTTCTATTGCAAATATATGACTTTATATTTATTAAACAAAATAAAATAAAATAAATAAAATGTTTTATTAAAAATGGTGTGACGAATTTAATAATACAACATTTATTATTTTTAGAGCACAAAATAGCACAGAAATACAGTACATCATTATATTATTCTTATTCTTTGTTCAGTTTTCTTTAAATGTCAATGAAAATTACAATGAATCAACATTAAGAGTTCTAATAAAATCAAATGGCTGAATACCCATAATCAAAAGTCCAGAATCCCGCATTCAAAATCCGTAATCAATTCTTGAATCTATTTATCATTAAATCGCGAGATTGAATCGATAAAAAAAAAATTATTCATATGCCAAAAGCTCGAAAAGTTCCTAAAAAAGATAACAAGAAGTTCAAAAAAGTGAATAATAATAATAATAATAATATGATCACTTCTTTAAAAATTGAAATTATACGTATTTCACTTTATTTAGGAAAGCTGTTTCCTTTAATTGACTCATTTGACAGTTTTTAAAGTTTATCATGAGATTTTTATTTAAAAAAAATGTTGAAATCGATATTTCGTTATCATTAGGGATCGAGTACTTTATTGTTCTAGTCTGTTTTTTTTCATGCAGTATAAAAAAAAAAATTATATGCTATCGTAATGGAAATGACAACTCCGATGGCGTTTCTTTATCCTTTAAGAGTTAAGGTTAATAACTAAACTTAAATATTCTGTCTTATGCAATTAAAAATTATTTCATATGATATACACGAAATTTAATCGGATAAGCGAATATAATGAGTATTTATCGTTAAATCACCCGATTCCATTAAATGAAATTAACAATTGTTGCGCTTTTATATTGTATATGCGGCTAAATTATTTAAAATAAATACGTTACACTTATCGGGACAGTTTTTTTTTAAATGGTGAAATCCTATTTGGCACATACATTACGTGTCGCGCTAGAGTAAGGACTTTAAGTCATTATCACGGCTGGTCGAAAAAAAAAAATATGGCTTAAAAAATTTTAACGATTTCAATCGTCGCATTGTAGAAAAAAAAAATTAATTTATGATAAAGTGTCAGCTTTTTAAGTTTTATTATCATACAATTTACGTAAATAATAAATGGCTGATAGATGGAGTGTGACGATAAAAATTAGAAGTAGTTAAATAAATAACGATAAGATTAAAGTTTAATCTTGATAGTTAATAAATAATTCACCATCAAATGTTAAAGATCGATAGCATTCTATATCGGTTATTTTATAGGATTAAAGTAATGTGTACTTTTTAAATCAAGTTATAGTATAAATTATAAAGTATACAAAAAATATGTTGGATGCCCCTTGATTTTTTTTCTCTTATCTACGAGTAAATTTAATTAATCAAATATGCAATATTTTATTTCCCACGGTAAAAAATCTGATATCAAAATGAACCCCAATGCTGCATTATTAAATATTCATACTATTGTTCCGTGAAGATTTTTTAATAAAATTATATGATAACGGAAGTGCACAATGAATGAACAAGATTATTCTTCTTCTTCTTGATAATTGTCGATTCAACGATAAATGCTTATTATCTGATAAACTGATATGAAATAAATTTTCATTTACTGTATTTATAAAATAAATTACTTTATTATTTAAGGTAAAAAACCAAACTTAATACTTATGTAAGCAGCAAAAATAATTATTGCACAACGCCACGGAGTTTGACTCTCCGACTCCGTTGTGATAACGTCTAATTTTTTTGTGATAATACAAGGGAAAACAAGTTAGAACAATTAAAAGTACCCCGGTCCCCGCTAAATATAGATTATAACAATTTTTTTTTAAAAAAATATAATGTCTTATGATAAACTTTAAAATAGTCAATTAAAGGAAATAGCTTAAATATCATTTTTAAAATATTAATTACATATTTCATTTTTTTTTTAAGAAGAATATTATTTTGTTATTATTTCACTTTCTTTGAACTTTTATTTTTATATTTGATCGCAAGATTAAATCGATAAAGAAAAAAAATTTCTCAACAAAAAAGGTAACATAAAAAGAATTGAATATTGGTTGCTTTTTAAGTATTTCCAGAATTATATTCATCGGATTTTATGATGATCAGTCAAATCTAATAAGGCAAAGTTAACAAAGGGTTCATTGTTTTTAATGTATACCAAAATACATTGTATTAAAAGACACATAGCCAATTTTGCTGTCATTAACTCTATCCCCTTTGATAAATTTAAATGAATGGTGTCACCTTCTTTTCGATTGGTTTCAAACAAATGATTGCTTTATCTTTTCTAAGATTATTATGATTTACTAATTAAAGGAAACACAATGTCAAGTATTTTTTTTATCATCTACATTTAGTAATAAATTAAAAACGCCGAAGAGGATATTGTATTAAAATTTCCAATCATGATATGACAATTTCATCAAAAAGTATGACTAAATTCAAGGAATCATGATGATATGGAGTTTGTCAAAATATTCCTTCCTTTGAGTTAATTCCGGCCGGGAAGTAACATAATGCCGTCCCTGAATAAATTCGCAAGGCTAATAGTAAACTTGATCTATCGATAACTGTTATAATCCAAAATTAGTCAGTCTATTTAAAAATTTTTATATGAAAACAATTTAGAATTTCATTGTGAAACAGATTATTATCCGCTATAATTGATAGTATTAATATTACGTGGAGAATTACAGTACAAAATAACTTACATTTTTTTTTGATTGTATTTAGTTTAATTTATTTTATTAAAAAAAAAGACAAAAGAAAAAAGAAAAAAAATGTACATATCGGAAAAAATATTCTCAATTAAGTTAAAAACCCTAATTGGTTTAAATGATCTTATTGTGCATGTAAGCGGAGTTCGGAAAGCGAGGATTGTACCACAATAATCCATTGTTAGATTAATTTTTTCGGGATCATTTTTCCTTTTTTTTTTTTATTGAAATTAAATTGAATCTATCAAAAATGAAATACAAAAATTGTTTCCTTTTTTTGAAACATCAAGTCTACTCTCTTTTTATAACAAATTTTGTGTACCATATAAATTCGGTATAGAACATTGCTTTAAAAATTCGTTATAAAAAAGGTTCATTATAACGAGAGTCTTCTTATTTGTCTTATTCGTAAATATATTCTCAATACAAAAATAGAATACAGCAAATTTTAATGTCACACATGGCACCCTCAAAGATTGGGTGGACTCCGTATGTTACATTCAAGATTTCAAGATATATATCCGGTTTCGCTTCTATTAATATTCAGAACATGTCACAGAGTTTCTTCTTTTCTTATTAGTCAGTGAAAAATTCTGGGATTCTCCGGATTCTGGCCATATGGTTAAAATTGCCGATAAGATTTCCGCACATGATTCAATGAAATCAATGAAATCAACGCACGTGGATCTGCTAATTTCGTAAAAAATTAATCACTTAATACCATTGCCGGCATTGCGAATAAACTCAGTGAAACCAAAAAAAAATTCTGGAATAGTATCATAACAATTTTGATAGAAATTCACATTAATCAATGCTTCTATCAAAACTCTTTAAATGAAATGATTCAACATTATACAGTTGTCTTTTGATCAACGGAGAATGACTTACTCTGAACTTCAAGTTGTTAAAAAGCTGGAGTCGATGCTCTACATGTATTTATGATATATTTTTAAATTGCAGGCTTGAATTCAATAACATTCAGATTAACCATCTGAATCAATTTATGCAAATTTTTGACCAAGTAAAAATTTACTGTGAAAGAGTATGTGCTGTATATATTCATACATATGGAAATATCAAGACAACAGACCAAGGCTTTTAATACATTCATTGGATGAAATTAGTTTATGGGTAGATGCATATGGATAATTTAGATAGCAAGATGGAGTAGTGGGAAAGAACTGCCACCATATGGGTTAATGATCAATAGGCTTTTTCATGTTTTCCCTCGCTACTCCAATATTTTTATTATATTACTTAACAGCTTAGCTACTCTGGCCTCAATCATTCTATTACAAAAACATTACATGAAACAAAATTCATATCTTGTTAAAAAATAATAATGATCCTAGAATGCATTTTCCTACAGATTTTTATGGATTTAGTGATAGTATATCACTCTTTAACCATACCAAACTTTTAGAGTTTTTAACAGAATCTTGAAATCTTTTAAATCATTGGGAAAAGATGTTCCAAGTTCATATATTATTTGATCCAAAGTCTTCGTTAATCTTAATGGAATTCATCTTCATTCTTAATAACAGCTCAAACTCTGCAGTTGTTATTTTGACATTATCTTAAACATTCTTCAATTTTGAAATATTTCTTTGTCTCAAATTTATTTTCCTCTTGAGGCAGTCATTACTTTATTATATCAAATATCCGAGCCCTTAGATCGGGTCCTATGATTACCTCAAATTTTTCTTTCTATAGGAAAAATCTATCAAATATGAACTCCAGCACATATGTAGAATGAGTTTGTTGATTTTAAGTAAGTTTATGAAGATTTTGTTTATATTATATGTATCAATAATATGATGGTGGTGTGGGTGAATGGTTGGTAGAATTTCTTTGCAGATTCATACATGACTTTTTTTAATTTATACGAATTTGTTGGAGACTTCGTAAAAAAAGATATCAATTCCTTCTCTTTGGCGTATGATCATCAAGCGGTATATATCATTACGGTCGATTCGACAAGACAATTTTTTTGATAATTTATTTAGTAATTAAACTATTTTTTAAGTAAATCATTAAAAATTTTTAAAATTTCAATAATAATAATAATCTGTAATGATTTGTGAAATTACAAAGTAGATATTCAACTCAACATTCATTTTATTAAAACCGCAATTAACCATAATGATGATTGATTCTAAAGTTAGTATGTATGGTGAGTCATTTGTTATATCGCATAGTCTGACTAATCTGTTATACTATAACTTCCCAGCGTAACCACGAAAAAATCACAAAAATTGGCCCATGTGACAAATATGACAAATATGTGACAACTATGATTTTATGTACTGTACCGTGACGCGAAGTGACGAATAATATTGATCACGTCAGTGATTTGTCACGTTGGTTGACAAAGGGTTCATTGCATAACACTTTGACGTTGTTGACACATTATACACCTTCAAAAAAATTGCATATCATGTGATTTTTTGTTTAGGATCATTTGAAAATGACATAAATTTGCCTTGTGAGATTGATTAAAAAAAGAAAAAAAAATTTTTTTTGTTAATTTTTTATTTCTACAAATTTTAATCAAAAATTGAAAACTACAATATTAAAGAGAACTACACTGCTGAAGTTAATAATGGGAACACGAAGTATTACTTTTATTCGTAAACGTATTCCGAAACGGGCTTGTTCTGCAACAAAAAGATCATTAGGAGGACCAGATGAGAGTCAATACATTTATGAATATTTTGTTTGTGTATATCAACATTTTGATGGATATGTCGAAGGTGGTCTAGGTGAATGGTTGGCAGAATTTTTAAGCAAATTCATAAGTGACTTTTCTTCAGTTAATCTGGATGCTGGTTTCTTCGCAGCTAAGTTTGTTAAAGACTTTATGGAAAAAGATGATCAACATAAAACGCTTTATCCTATTCAACCTTTGCAGGAAATGTTCCGGTGTGATCATCAATATGCGTACATCATTACGGTCGATTCGACAAGAAAATTTTTTGATGATAAATCCATCATGTTAAGTATGTACAGCAATTGTATTTTAACAGCACGACCAGAGAAGTTTATGGAAAAGTACAAGCAGGTTAAAAACCAAATAGAAGAATCGGAAATAGAATATGAAGTAATCGACTATGGTGATGAAGAAGTGGAGAAAGAAGGGTATCTTTCAGAGGATCGATTGTTGGCTAAATTTCTATTGAGATTTGAGATATAATTATTAGGCTAGAATAAATATTATTTTAATAAAAAACAAATACAGTTTTCTTTGAAAAAATTTTATAAATGTAACAAATTTCTTAAAAGATGACTAATTCAAATAATAATATTTTTTGATTAATATTGTGTCATTGATAATTGTCACGAAAAATTACATGATAATTACTGTGACAGTAATGAGTAAATCACATTAAATTAGTAAGGTGATAGTACCACGTTACGGTTAAATCACTGTAACTCATAATTATGTAACCCTACCTAAGCAAAAAGGTATATACAGTAGATGCCATTTGAACGGTACTTTACTTATTTTCAAAATATTGAAAATATTGTAAAGTCTTTGAAGTTTTTAACATAATTTTACTGTTTGCTGGCAAATAGAAAAATGGCTAACGTTAAAGGATTTCACATTCTTTCTCTCCATTACTCGCGTTTTCTTTTACCTTGCAGCCGGTCTGCATGGTTTCTCGCTGGATTTCTCTTTGGCTCGCTACTTGTGTTGGCACTTGAGCTGCCATCACTTTTTATAATTTATTTTTATTTTTTAATAGTTGTTATGTTTACTATATCCTTTACCAGGATTTTTCAAGACTATCCAGAAATGGCTGCATATTTTCTTGGAACATTAAAACCAGTAACTCTTAATATTGTGTATAATAAGTTATCTAAAATGTTCTAATAACTCACTGAATTTTTTAATTTCTTTTACAGGCAGTTAATTTACTTCTGGATTGGATATTTCCCAATTATTGGATAAAAGGTATGATAAAAAAAGCAATTATATTTGGTTATAAAAAATATATTATTCCGATAGTTTTTTCTACCAAATTACCAACCATTTTGAGAAGACGTGGATTAACTCCTGAAGAAATGGTCTAAATATCCTTTTGTCCTTTTAGTAGAGTGGATTTCTCTCTGTTTCTCCTGTTTCTGATCTTTGTATATATGATTTTTTTTTTACAAGAAGTCTAAAAGAAAAAAACAAAGTTAGTAAATTATATTTAAAAAAATAATATGAAATAATAATTTTTGAAAAGAAAAAAAATTGATAAAAATTAATAAACAACTAGAATCTGCCCAATAAGTAGTATTTACAATCTAAAATACATCAAAAATTTTTTCTGAATGTTAATCCTATATAAATAAATCAGGTATCCGGCTAATTATTTTTTTTTTAGGTTTGTAATAGTGCAAAATGTTATCATGGGTGCCGTCCAAAATCTCGAAACTCAAAATCCCGACAGGTACGAAATCCCGGTATTGGCTCGCATTAAGCTTTAATGCTGCCCGGGATTAATTTTTTCAGTTAAATCACGAATTATAATTCCGGGCAGCATTAAAGCTTAATGTGGGCCAATTTTTCAGGATTTGTATACTGACAAAATAATATTTTACGTATCCTGTATTATGAATTTAAATGTTCAATGTCATTCAAATAAAAATGAAGGGAATACAGTAATCCACAAATACTAATTTATTATATTTTATTGTAAACAAAGTTAAATCAATTTCATAACTCCGGGACACATACAGTATAGTCACGTGTAATGGCCATTTATTATTGCTGCGCAAGTATTTGTATCATTATTACATAAGGTAAAAAATAGTCTAAACTCGTGTAACTGATTTTTAAAGTACTGATCCTCTTTAGGCCATTTTTTACTTGCTGCAGTTCGCTCCTGTTTAAAAACGTCTCTTTAACATGACCGAAGAAAACCATAATGTTAATGACAATGAAAATGCTGACTAAGACAATATTTATAAAAACCCAAACCAAAACAACAGGACCTATGGCAGAACTACCAACAGAAATTTTCAAGAAAAATGTGTTGTCTCACTCAGTTCGGAAAAATATCTTACAGTCCGAACCAAAGAACAAAAACATCTCTTTTACTTCCCAGACATGGACTGAAGGATGTGGACACAAATGTCTAGACCACCAAGGGATCATGATAAAGATATTAGAGATTTTCATCTATCATACATTCTATCGATAATACCCTCAGATATGTTTATGCTTCAAAGCCCTCAGATGAAGCTTTAGAAGATGTTAAAGATGCTTGGGATCAAATTGAACAGACAGTCCTTAACAGTAGAGCTTTGGCACTGGATGCTTTCTCATTTGGAAATGAGATCCGGAGAGATCAAGCTCTCAAATCATTGTCTCCAGGATAAAAAATGATCAGAGAGGGATGAAGTGTTTGGGAAAGATCTTCCAGTTATCATACAGAAAGAAAATGAAACAAACAAACTTTTCAATAATGTTATCTGGCAGAAATGCCAGATTATGCAAAATATCTCATCTCGCACACAACAGACTCCTTCTTCTTCAAGTTACAAATAACAATAAATAACAATCTAGATCATCCGGATACAAAGGGAAAGGAAGATCACAAGCAAAACTGGCGCTCACCATTACAACAGCAGGAAAACCAGACTACCGTCGGCCAACAAAACTGCCAGAGCTCTTCATAAATTCATCTCTTACCATAATTGCTTGCAGATTACATTTCTTCTAGGAAAAGTGACACAAACTTCTAGGAGATTGTTGGGCTACATCTATAGATCAGAATGGTTATATTCCAGATTGGAAATCTACCCCTCCAACAAAGCTCATTCCTGTATCCCCTGGAAGCTATCCTGAAGAGAAGGGTTGAAACTAAAAAAAAAGATTAATAAATTATTATTATTAAATTAAAAATAATTTAATATAAAAAAAGGAACCCTTGAAGAAAAGAAAATATCATATCAAAAATATCTGCGTCCAGTCGAAGAGAGAAGCTGAACCTAAAAAAAATGAAAAAATTTTATTTTATTTTAAAAAAACTTTTTATTATTGTTATACTACCATGTCTCAAAGGGTCGCATTCATTTTACTGACAGACGTTTCACCGACAATCATTTTACTGACAACACTGTTAAACACTCGGCCCGCATTATAACATAACTCTAGCCAATATAATTATATGCACATAGAGTGTTGTCGGTGAAATGATTGTCGGTGAAACGTCTGTCGGTGAAATGACCCAGACCCAAAAAATAATGGTATTAACCTAGACAAAAAAATAAAAAATAAAATCGAATTAGAGTTCTCTTTTCACTGAATTGATCAGTCCTAGAGTAAAAAAGAAAGAATTTGTTGTTTAGCTATTTCTATAAAATTTTTATTGAATTAAATCCGATTGGTAACAAGGTAATATGAGACGGTGTATTTTATGGGTCTGTTATAATGCGGGCCAAGTGTTTAACTGTAACTGCCCAGTGTTGTCAGTAAAATATTGTCAGTGAAACGTCTGTCGGTGAAATGAATGCGGCCCCTATTTTTTACTTTAGTTTGGTAGTATTTTGTTTGAACATTTATTTTTTTAATTTAGACTTTTTTTAAAAAGAATGATTGGTGATTTATGATTTTATTATCTAAAGAATATCTGATTAACGTGTTTTTTCTTGCATACCAGCATTAGGATGGAATTTTGGGTAGAATTAAAAATATAATTGTAACTTCCACCAATGCTGGTGCGGTGATGATTACCTATGGTGACTATCTTTAACATTCCAATTTTAGTAAGCTTCAGACTTAATTAAGTCTTAAAGATATCTAAAGTTCTTATTTTTTATTTATTATGTATCTTTATACATTTGCGTTACAATTATTTAAGAATAATTTCTACGAATTACAGTATGTATCAATATTATAAAGATATTCATTTCTATATATTCGTTTCGATGTATTATCTTTTCTATCTATTCTAATTATCTTTTGGTATATCGTTTATTTTTGTTTTATACCAAATGTCATAATAATTCTTATTTCCTTCTATTAAAACCCCTTTCCATCTATTTATTATTTGAATTTTCCTATTTTCTTTATTTAATTATTTCTAATCTACGTTTTCTAAATTTCCTTTATTATTTGATTTTCTTTTTTCTTTGCTCGTTATTCCTTTTTTCTTTTTGATTTTTATTACTTCCTGGTTCCATATTAGTTTTCGCGTTTCCTTTGCTATCTTCTTTATTAAATTTTCCATAGTTTGTTGTATCATTTTATTATTATCCATTTTGTATAGATTATTATTAAATATTCCTTGATTGTTTCATGATATATATACTGATTATTGTATATATTTGATCTTTTCGTTAATATCATCCATGTCAAAGATGTAAAATAGAAAATGAAACTTGGACGCACATAGGACATGTGAAAAAACCGAAATATTAAACTACGATATAATAAATAATGCAATAGATGATCAATAAGAAGAAACAAAGTAATAATCAATAAAGAAAGATGGAAGGAAAGAGGGCATTTTTCTTCAAATATTTCTTTATTTCTTTCCACCATTATCTTGTTTGTTGATTAAATCTTTATTAAATTTTTAATGTATTACCATATTCTTCTTTGTTTATTATAAGATATCTAAAGTTCTGTTATTTCTTAATAGATTTTCTACAATATTAAAAACTTCTTTTGAGAATTTCTTTATGGAATCTTGTTACCTAATTAAGCAAGATCACCATTTATTTTTATTCTAAAAAGAACGTCCCGACATACTGTACTTTTAGAAATTATTAATGGATGTTCGGAGAAAGATTTCCTCACAAAGTAACTTTAATTTCTTAAGTATTAAAAACAATATAAATATAAACAGTTTCTTGCAAAGAGCAAAAGGTTTTTTCAGAAAATTAATGATGAATCAATATGAATCAATTAACTAATTATAAACACAAAATTGAGTATCAACCTACTCAAGTCACAGTTAAACCAAAACGCAAATCCAAAATAACGATAACATGTAATGAATGTAATAAAATAAGTCAACTTTATGATGAAATGCATCACATTTGTCTTAATTGTTATAAAGCGAAATTTACATGTAAAAGCGGGAACAAAGTTATTGATGATTTTATTAAGCATACAGTAATTGATAGTAGTAAAAATTTGAGTAAGATGGAGTTTGTCTCTTATGACCGATTCAAAGACAGAATTTATTGCTGAAGGAGGATTTAGTAAAATTTACAAAGCTACTTGGGTTGATGGTCCAAAAGGATTTTGGAATAGGAAAAAACAAAGTTATTCTCGACCTAATAAAAATTATCCAGTTGTTCTCAAAAAGCTTAATAATTCCAAAGATATTACACCAAAGGAGCTGAATGAGGTAAATACTCTTATTAATGAGTCTTAATATGAGTTAGATAATTAATCAACTTTTTTTTATTTTAGCTCAAAATATTTTATAGATTGTCTAAGAATATTATAAATAATTTTGATGCATACAACATTGGTAAATATTTTGGAATTACTCGAGATACTATTACTCAAGATATTATGATTATTATGCCATATTATAATTCAGGTGATTTGATAAATTATATAACTAATGATTTTTATAGTATTAGTTGGGNTGATAAGTTGNNTAGATTANANNATATATCANNNGGACTTNANANAATACATGNNTCAAAATTTATTCACAGAGATTTTCACAGTGGAAATATCTTTTTTNATAGTAATANNGNAGTAATAGGTGATCTGGGTATAAGTAAATCANCAACTGAATCTACAGATGATAATAATGAAAATTATGGTATTATTCCTTATATGGCTCCAGAGATTTTTCAAGGACGAAAATACACCGAAGCTTCAGATATATATAGTTTTGGAATGATTATGTGGGAGTTTATGACAGGTAGAAGACCTTTTTGGGATAGAATTCATGATGCAGAACTTATAATTGAAATATGTGATGGTTTAAGACCACCNATTGTTACAAATGCACCTGAAGGTTATATTGATTTAATGAAAGAATGCTGGCATTCTGATCCAAACAAAAGACCACTCGCTTATCAATTACGTAATAAACTTTACGAAATACATATTAATGAAAACAGATCAACTGAAATTATAGAATCATCAGATATTGGACCTGTAAAAACAAATAATCCAGGAGCAATTTACAAGAGTAGACCTTTAAGTAGTATTATTCAATCTGCGATGTCCACAAGGAGTTTAAGAAGCCTAACTATAACTCCAGAAGGTAAATATAATATTAAATATAATTAATTTTAAAAACAATAATAAATAATTAACTCTATTTTATCTCAATAAGATTTATTTTGTCATTATCAAAAAAGAATTATATTTTCTAATGGTAATTAATTTTTAACAATATTAATTGTCGAATTATATTATTATTTATAACTTACAATATTTTTTTTCAAAGAAAAAAGAAAGTATGATGATAATCAAATTGAAATCAATTTTAACGAAGGTATGATAAAAGTGTTGTATAAAAATATGAATTAATCTAAGAAATTAAATTTAAATATTTTAGAAAAAAGTATCAAGAAGACTAAATTGGTCGAAAATGAAAATAGTGGTAAAATATTTTTGATTTTTATCATAAATACTATTTTTACATTATAATTTATATTTATTTTATTATTTTTTTTTTAGATTATATTACAAACGAATTTGAATTGGATATTGATATGAATTCTAAACAATATAACACTGATGAAAGTAAGTAAAAAAGTTATTTTATTATAAATGCGTTTATTAAATCTTAACTAATTTCTTAATTTAAAAATATAGAATATATTACTCAGGAAATTGATTTTGATATTTGAATGAATTTTTTTCTATTTTTTTTAGTACTTTTTTACACTTTTTTATACTTTTTATGATTTATTAGTTGAATATTGATTATATAGTGAATAAAATTCTTTTTTTTCCTTAAGAGGAGTATTGTTGTATTTAAAAACAGTTTAGAAGAAAAACATGGCGTGATTTTTTTAAAAAATTTTTTTGCAAAAACCAATATACTGTACATTAAAACAATTAACATACTGTATGGTTTAATTAATTCTCCAATCATTTGTTTTTAACTTTTGACACTCGTTTCTAATAATTTTATTGAAGTATTGAGTTTTTTCATTTTAGTTTAAAACAACAAAGCAGAAACCTAAGGCATTAAGACTATTATTTCTGATTTATAACATTATAGTTACTATAGATCTATTCATACAGGTATAAATTTTCAGTTTTAAATACTGTATTTTCCCAATTGCAGATTTAAAATAGAAAGAATCTAAATAAAATGTTTTTTAATAATTAGTATATGACAAAATCTTTACAATTAACAATTATTGACCTAAATATAATCTTTATCAATTTTCAACTTTTCTTTTCTTCAAAAAAAGTGTTTTTTTTTTTATAAACTCCCGATCTCAATTTACTGAGTAAGTTGAGTAAGATTTAAAATTGAAAAATAAACATCTGCATGATAATGAGTCAAATAATTCAGGATAATTTTATAAATCTGAGTAATTTTCATTCTAGGGGACTAGGGGTGTTAGAATCATACTGACATTACAGTATTAAGAAATTAACTGTGACAAATAATGTGGAATGAATAGTAGTAGGATTTTACATACAAAATGACTGAAAAAATTCTGTCCTGATAAAAATGAGATGACGCAGGATGAGATTCTCAAGTTTTGTTTTTGTAAATGGTATATTTTATGAAATATTTTACATTCAAGAGCAGTCATCTCAGAATAATAACAAAAACTTTGATTTATATTAATTTTTGTAAAATATTTTGTTAATTATTTAATGATTTTTATAAATCGTTTAAATTAACTGACATTCAAAAAACAATTTTGGAACAACTGAAGAAACTATTAAAATTTATATAATAATTTGCTATTGCTAAATCTATACATTTCCAGGAGCAAATATTTATCAATATATTAAACTGCAATAGTCTTTTCATTTTCGCTTTTATTCTTTACAACTAACCATGAATAATAGTACGAATATTTCTTTTTATGTGATTATGATCAAGGAATGAAAAAAATAGAATCAAATGAAAAAACATCAGCTTTGGCTACTGGAAAAAACTTACAGAAATGAGATGAAATTTTTTTTACAGAATATTGTCGCCAAAAAAGATTTTCTTATCTTAAACATCATGTTAGTTTATATTTTTACGCGTCTAAGTGTGGTATAATTCCTTTTTAATTTTCATGTAAAATTTTAATATTAATATTTGTACTATCTTTCTATTTTTAGCTATTTTTATCTTTCTATTTATAACTATATAATATATATCATGCAAAATTTTAAAATTTTAATAATAAAAATAATCAATGATTTATCGTGAAAAATTTTTATGGCTTGTTAATCACATGATTTTTTTCTCTTTCAATGTCAAACACTCTATATATTACTCCTTTTATTTATTTTTTTTTTTATCTATTTACATGAAAAATATTTTTTTACACATTTTTATTCAAAAATTATTAAAATAATAGTATGTCACTGCGATAATTTCCTTCATTTTTTATCTTACTAATAAAATGGTGAGGGAGCAATAGCTGATGATAAAATAGTAGTTGATGTTGAAACAAACAGTTGGTGAAAGAGTAATAGCTAGCGGTGAAAAATAGTTGGTAACTAAAATAAACAATAACCTATTGATAAAGTAGCAATAACTGATGATGAAAAACAATAGCTGATGGTGAAGAACCAGATAAAGGAATAATAACTAATGATTGGAACCAGTCAATGCATCTTTTAGTGCTGCTTTCGGTGGTGATGGAGTATCTTTCTTTGACGCATCTTTTGATGGCAGTGGATCTTTATTTGGTGCACTTTTAGTGGTGATGAACCTTTCTTTGATGCATCTTTTGATGGATTATTTCCTCCACTTTTATCCCCAGAAACTTGTATTTTTTAAATAGATAATAAGTACAATTATGTGCTTTGTAAAGAACAATAACTGATACTAAAAAAAAAAACAGCCAAAAACTAACAATTACGAGGGAACAGTTGGTAGAGAAGCAATAACTAATGATAACTAAAAGTATAAAAGCAATAACTGATGGTGATTTTTTTTTTATTATTAACTTTGGCAAGAATATCATCATCAAGCACAATTTTTCTTAATAATGCAAAGCATTTGAGAGAATACAGTCTTATCAAAAAAAAAAAAAAAAAGTTACGTTCAAACGTCACACACTAATAACTCTCTTCCAAATATTTTGTTACACCGTCAGAACCTGTACAGTGTTTTCACAGTACATATTGTGTTACTCTAATGTTGGATCAATTTCATTTCAATAAAAGAATGTAATTTTTTTCTGCAATTATTTCATTAGACTTGGAATGCCTTTTTCTATATTCATTTCATTAGAATTTCGAATGTCTTGGAGAGAAATTTTGTTGAATTGTAGACATGTACAAAATTTATTATTAAAAACTGTAAAAAATATTGTTCAAATAAAATAAATAAATAAGATTAATCTCTATGGAATGAAACTAAATCTAATCTTTACCTTTTCTAAACCGGAAAGGTTTTCATGTAAATGTTGATCTAACGCATCTAGAGATCACGTTAGCTTATAATATATATTTAATAATGTGAAGACTGCACGAGGAAATCTGTACAATAATAAATATTTTAACAGGCACCACTTATGCCATATGAATTTAAGAATTATCTTCCAACTTCATTTTCTAAATTACAATTAAAGAAGTGATTTTATTTTAATATTATATTCACCATAATAATAAAATTTCATAGATTAATGTTATACCTTACTAAGAACGTCTTTGCTCTAAACATTTATTCACCTTGTGATTATGCTCCATATTTATTTAGTTGGCTTTAGCCTTGGAAAGTATTTTAATAGTTTCTTCTGTTTTATCACCTCAGAAAATAATTATTATCAACGTTCCTCTTGTATTGAAACTATAAGAAATGAATGTTAAAAGTTAATTCGATATAAAACCATGCATGTGTGATCCTACCATAAATCAGGTAGTTATATACAGTATATCATAAAATGACTTACCCAAATATCTTGACCTTTATTAATTCCTCAATTGGCAAGTCATTTAAGAACTTCTTAAAAAATCTATTTCAGTTTCAGTAGAGAAAGCAACTTATTAGATCACAAATACTACACATTTATGATATTTATGATCAAAATATATGTCATAAACAAATTCAATGTATTTTTTATAAACTTTGCATAATGAATATCCATTTGAAGAAAAATTTTTGATTTTTCGGGAAAATAGTTTTCCGTTATACCATTTTGTGGCTGTGTAACATACATAAAGCAAAATGATATGCAAGAATTATGCAACAACTCGTCATGTCATATGAATTGGAAGCAATACGTAGAACTTGACAATGTATGTAATACCATTATTGTTACTTTTTATATATATATAATAAGCTATTCATTTATTTAATGAAAATTGAAAATTTGCGCTTTGCGAACATTTTAACTTCATTTTTTTAGTCAAAATTCCCAAATTTTATTAATTTATAACATCTTTTGGCAATAACATTATAAACCTCAGTACACAATAATAAAACTCTGAAATTTTAATCAGTATTTTAAACTTTAGGCGCCAAATTCTTCCCACTTTTCATAAAGAAACAAGATAAAAAGAAAATTCCTCTCATTGTAAAAAAACAAAAAAAAATATTACTATTTTTTAAAGAACAACTATGGAATTACTTTATGATATCTTTATAGTTTTGCAGAAGAATATTTTGGAAGATTCAACAGACCGAGTTGACTATGCAATCAAAGTTTTAGATGATTATTAAAAGTCAAAATCTTTAGATACGT
This sequence comes from Glomus cerebriforme, assembly GCA_003550305.1. Taxonomy (NCBI): domain Eukaryota; kingdom Fungi; phylum Glomeromycota; class Glomeromycetes; order Glomerales; family Glomeraceae; genus Glomus; species Glomus cerebriforme. Next base: position 35,207 of record QKYT01000030.1, on the reverse strand, counting down.
CAATACACCAATTTCACTTATTCTTCTCAATCATAATTGGTATTCCACTTTCCAAGGTCCTCCTGCATGCACTGAATGGTTGCTTTTTAAATATGGTAGAGCTAGGCTACACAATATTTGTAATTACTTTGGTCATGGTCATATTTTTTGCCCTTATCAGCATTTACAAGATTGATGGGGTGACATTGGGTGTTCCATCAACTAATTAAATCAAAATTATGTATGGTATCATATAAAAGTTTATTATTAGTGGTTTTTTTGACAATCATTTTGATTTAAAATAGTTTATATTCGCTTATAATAAACTTCCTATTAAAATCGATACATTTTTAAACTTCAATTACTTTGACTTCTTCTCATTAATTTCTTTTCAAATTTCATGAAAGTATTCTAAACAACTGTCTCTTTAACGTGACATCTTGCTTTTTTTAAAAAAAGATATTCATATCTCAAAAATAACCAAATAGCTATTTCTGAACAGTTCCTCTATAGGAAAAGTTTCTTGTTCTAAAACATTTTCAAAAAAACAATGTGTCACATTGTTCCTAAGGTCGTTATGTATGCATTTTAACTTTATTACTACATAAAAGTTACTAAAAGTTCGTGAATTAAATTTTCCAGATTTTCAGATTATTTAATGGGGAGACTTTCACGCCATCAAAAAGTTCTGGGAGCAAAGAAAGAATCAGCCATTACATAGCTTAAATCCGAATATAATTTTACAAGATGATGCAAAGAAAATTGCAGAAGCAGATCAATTATTTGATAAATATTTTCATAAAAAAAATTAGTAACTTTGTAATTGTATTTATAAACTCTGTATAATACAATAAATCACTGTAATATATATTGCAATTTTTAAATATCCGGCCAATTGATCTGAATAACTGGTAAATCAAAATGATTGTCAAAAAAACCTCTAATAATAAACTTTTACATGATACTGTACATAATTTTGATTTAATTAGTTGATGGAACACCCCAGGGTGACATGATATTTTGCCACTCAGACCAATAACTATTATATATAAATACTGATAGTGTAAAATAATATATAATAAACCAATTTGCAATCTTTTTCTCTTGATAAAATTTAAAAATGCCATCTGCAGGTTCTTTCTCATATTTAAATATAACAATATATGGAGTGGATAACTAAAGTACTCTATCAGCTAAATGGAATAAAGGGAATGATATGAAATTATTCCATTTGTTAACTGATAGTATACTAGCTATTAATCATGATTTGAACAAATTAATAATGTTAAATTCAATTTATATATGAGATTAATATTAGCAGCAATAATTGTAGTAAGTAAAATAATAACTCTTTTAAAAATAAAAAGAAAAAATTACGAATATAGTTTTTATTTTTTCTTAGAAATCTCCATTTTTTTTACATGAAATTTTTTGTAATTATCTTGGTAAATCTTAATAAAAAAATACTTTATTATATTTTCAATGATTTTAGATCAAATTAATGTTGCTTATATTATATTGTTATTTATTTTCTAGTAAAAATTAAATTAATTTTATGATTATACGATAGAAATGCAGTAATTTAGAGGATTTCAAATATTGTTCAATGATTGAACATAAAAAATGTTAGGTTTTTGAAGTCATACTGTTTTATATTAAATTACCTTAAGAAATTTAGTTGTTTGATTACATCAAGTGAAATAACTTAGATATCAAACTAACTTCATTTAACCTCTTTCATTAATTTATAATATTATGCAGCATGAAATACAATATTTAATAATGAAAAAAAGTAATATTTAAATAATAAACTAAAATCAGTATTTAACTATTCTGTATGTTTTCTAAAATAATAACTATTTGTATTTAGGCTGGAATTACGGCAATGTCAGTCAGACTAAAATAAGTAATAAATTTCTGGCTGACATTATCAGAATTTGTCCAAAAAAAGGAAAAATTTACATGATTTTTTTGGTTCATTATACGCAAACTCTGACCCTAACTTTATATATATATATTTCGGGGTCCTACTACGAGCTTTAGGCATCTGAATTCTGTGTTATCCAATTAATGAAATAAAATTGAATTATTGAATATGCTTTATTCTGACATTTTAAATGTAACTTCCACTGTACTTAGGGATGTTAACGGTCCGGTTCGGTCAGTCTTGGTCCGGTCCTTATCAGTCCGCGGTCTAGGACCGGACCGTGGACCGGGTGCAGTCCTATAGAACGGTCCTATAGAATGGTCTTATAAAAAAAAATTTTTAACCGGCTAGATATAAATCGGGCCAAAGTTATAGTGCCGGCCCGAATTATAGAATTTGTGCATATTTTACTGATTGATTTTTTTTCATGTAAGGTAGTCACGTGACAAACATATAATTCGGGCTGGCACTATAACTTTGGCCCGATTTATATCTAGCCGGTTAAAAATTTTTTTCTTATAAGACCGTTCTATAAGACCGATGGTCCTATCGGTCCAGTCCTATATCGGTCCGGTCCAAACTTGGTCCTATAACCAGACCGCGGTCTGGTCGGTCTGGATCGGACCGTTAACATCCCTAACTGTACTTATATTAATACTATTTGGCTTACTTCATTTAAAAAATCATCACATTAATGTTTGATAAATCATTTATACTACTATTTCAAACCCATATTTTCATTACTTTGAAGTTATTCATCAAATTCATAAATTTGTTTCCAATCTTGTTTCTCATAATCCAAATGATTTATCTGCCTATCTAACCAAAGTTACCGATTAGGTATAAATTTCGAGACAAATTTATTAAATTGTGAAATTCAATGAATTCTGAAACTTTTAATGTTTGAACTGTAAAGAAATTTGACTTATTTTTTTTTTAGCGAAAATAGTATATTTAATTGTGAATTTTATTTAGAGGAACTCTTAACCGACTCCTTAATCAGTTAATTCTGGCCGGCATCAAAATTGGAACGGAATTAACTTTTCGAAATTTTACGCTACTAATATGGTGATGATCTTCATTTAAACAGAACTACAGAACTATACTGTAATTTCGGTCAGTAAAATTTTTCGAATGATCTTCAAAAAGTCAAACCCACGAAAATTAAACGAACCAATATAAACAAATATTTTTAAGAAAAAAAAATTTAAATTAAGAAAATTTATTTATTAAGCTAGGATTAGAATTTGCTAATATATGAAAAGATCAAAGCTTTTTTATCAGAGATTGGTTTACAAGTTCACTAAATGGCTGGCCCTGGCCAGCCATACAATTATGAGTCTAGTTGAATATAAAAAAAACAATTATTAATTTCATATAAATTGGTGATTTTGAACATAATGAATAAATTCATCTTTAAATGTTGAATCCATCAAAGCATCAGATAGACCAAAATCATTTGATATACCACTGTTTGTTGTTTATTTTGGTTCATATTATTATTATTTTTTTTTTTAAAAAAAAGTTTATGTAACGGAAAATTTTCATTGAATTCATGAAATTTAGTTTTGTGTAATTAAAAAGAATTTGCAAGAAACAACTGTCTTTCTAAAAAAAAATCAAGTTTACTTCATGAAATTTAGTAAGCAAAAAGAACTCGCAAAAATCACTTAATCTAAAATTCGAAAGTTTATTTTATGTCGAATTTTATGTTCTATTTTTGAATATGGTGATAATATACCTAATAGATTAAGTGAATTTTGAAAATAAAATAAAACATGACGCACCCGCCATGTTTGTGGTGCAGCAATTTTTCAAAAAAAATACATAAAATTTTTTTCTTTGACATAAAGCTTTTAAATTTATAATGTAGATGCATTTTAGGCTGCTCTGCAAGTTTACTTATGCTTTGGAAGAAGGTTTAAAATACCGTTTTTGACTTTACATATATATAAATAATTGATTTTAATCTTTGCCGATCATTTCTAAAAATGAATTTGACGAAAATAAAATTTTTGTCAAACAAAAAAATAATTATATTTAAAACTACTTTTAACACTCTAAATAAACTTGCAGAGCAGTTGAAATTAGGCCTATTCAATAACTTTTAAAAACTATATGTTATATTTAAAAATTTTTTTATGATTTTTTTTTTACGCCACCATCAGCCCACAAACCTGTCGTTTAGCGTGAAAAAACGGGTCGCATGTTCAAATAGCAATGCCCAAAATTTACATCGTTTTTTTTGGAAAGCAGGGTTCTCTTTATTGATTGGTTACTCAGTTCGCCACATATTAAAAAAAATATATATCTAGAATTGATAATAATTCAGCCATTAATTTGTCATAACTGAAAATTTGGTAAAGATGCGTTATTGACGTGACACAAACTACATTATCACGCCATCACAAAATATAAATGTTGTTTTAATATCGGTGTAGACCAAAGTTGTATTCTTCTTTAGACTTCAAAAATAAAATGGGAGAAAATACAAATTCCACAACATCTCTGATAAAACAGCAGCTTTGTTTAATATGTCGATATAAATCAAATTTTTTTAATTGGTGTAACAAATGTAAATTGAAACACTTTGAATTAAGTTACGGAGAATTTCCAAGTGGAGAGAATGAAATTGATAAGTTTCTTAGGGATAATTATTGTGAAAGTCAATCTGAAGAAGAAATAATTGAGTGGATACCTTATGACAAACTTAAAGTTATTACAAATGCTATCAACAATGATTTGGATGTTGCTACATATTCGGTTGGTTATATTTTGTTTTGGGATAAACTGGAATCGAAAAAAAGATTGCACGTTAACAATAAAGAGGGTTGAAAGCTTAGATGACTTATTTACTAATTATAAGCATAATTATAAGCATGAAGTAAGTTTTTTTTTATAATCAGTTATGATTTTTATGAACTAATCTTCTAAATAATCAATTACATTTTTGACATAGTTTTGCTATAATATTTGTGGAATATCTAAAGATCCAATATCTCTCAATTATATATTATTATTTGATTACTTATGTTTGAATTGTTTGTCCNNATTAAATTTTTTTGACTGGTTANATGGTTGTAAATTGAANCATTTTCAATTTAATTATGGAAGATTTCCGAGTGGAAACGATAAAATTGATAATTTACTTAAGAATAATTATTGTGANAGTAAAAGGCCAAACGAATTAATTGAATGGATACCATATAATGAGTTAACAGATATTTTTACTATTGAAAAAGATGTTCTATATTTAGCTAACTGGACAAAAGGTTATATAGTTGACTGGAATTCTAATGGAAGTAAATGGAAAAGAGTTGAAAATCAAAAAGTAGTTTTGATAATTTTTAAAATATTATCCGATACTGAAGTAAGTTTTAAAATAATGGTATGGTTTTTATATATAAGTTTTACATACTAATTTACTTTTAACTTTATTAATAAAGCTTGAATTAAAAAACAAATATGAATATTTTGGAATTTCTAAAGTTCCAAATACGCATAACTATATTCTGATAAATAATTACTATTCAGAAAGTTTTTCTAAATTCTTATGCTTTGGCTGTATACGTGAAAATTCATTTTTTAATTGGTGTGATGATTGTAAAAGAAAACACTTTGATTTTAATTATGGAGAATNTCCAAGTATAAATAGTGATATTTATAATATTCTTAAAAATAATTATTGTAAAAGCAAAGTAAATGAATTTATTGAATGGATACCTTACTCTTCATTTATTGATATTACATTTATTGATAAGGGAGAGTTTTCAGAAATATATANTGCTTTATGGTTAGATGGTAAAATAAATGAATGGAATAATATAGCATTAAAATGGACTCATTTTAATGGACATAGGAAGGTAGCTTTAAAAGTTCTTGTTACAACATTTCAGAATTTTTACAAGTAAGTTAATAAGTTATGAATATTATTAATATTCATTAATATTGTTATTAATATTGACTTATNATTTTTATTTTATTAATAGGTACAAATTTGTCATAAACTAGGATACTCTCATAAAATTACTAAACTTTATGGTATTTCGCAAGACCCAAAAACACAAAATTATATTTTGGTATTGGAATATGCGAAGCATGGAAGTTTACGAAGCTTTTTGGATAAATATAACAGATATATACTTACATCATATAAGATTCGAATATTAANAGATATTGCTGAAGGTCTTAACNAAATTCATTCAAAGGATTTGACACATCAAAATATTNATTCCGGAAANATATTAAATACAGATTTTGATAGGGCNAACNTAGCAGATNTTGGCTTAAGTAAATATATTAATCAGAAAACAGATAATGATAATGAAGAAAAAAAGATTTATAGGAATTTACCATATATTGCTCCAGAAGTATTACAAGNACGACCTTATACTAAAAAAGCAGATNTCTATGCATTTGGAGTTATTATNAATGAAGTATTCACTGGGAAAAGNCCTTTNTACAATATNCTTGATAATGANTTAAACCTCATTAAAGATATTTGTAAAAATAATTTGAGACCAAAAATTCGTNAAAATATTCCAAAATCCTTAATNAATTTATTGAATAAATGTTGGGATGCAAATCCTCTTAATCGACCTACAGCAGATGAATTAATTCAAAAATTAATTTATTTTGAAACTGATNATACTATTTTTGAAGAATTAAGAAATTATAATAATGAAATATTAAAGCAAGATTATTTAAAAACAGTTTATAGCAGCAGTACAGTATGTAAGTTATGTTAAATGGGTAATTTTTTATGGTAATTATTTATTTCACATATGACAATTAATTGTGATTTAAGCAAATATAGAATTGACTCTATCTGAAGGTTTAGATTGGTTGTGTTTCATCAACTTCTAGAAATTAATTCTTCAATATATTTACAGAAGATCAAAGGTAAATTCTTATTAAATATTATTGTCAATAAGAGGATGAAATAACACAATGTTATGATTGTGCTATTAATGATTAATTGTAAGTGCATATAATTAAGGCTTAATTGAAAATCTATATTACTTTTATTTTTTATTTATTTTTATTTTGTCAAACAATTGGAATATAGAGTATAGTTTATTTTATAAATAGACCAATTATGTAATTTGGCAAAGAATTATCTCAATAAATATACAAATCAAATTAAAATATCAGAGTGTATAATCAAGTAATTATTGTATCGTCACCAATTTTCTCAGTATAGAAATAAATTGTTCATTTAACATAATTAAATTTTTTTCAAATATTATTATAAATTCTGAAAGAATGTGATATCCATTTTGAATTTTTCAATTGGAATAAGTACTTTAATTTGCTTAATAACAATGAAAAAATGGGTTGACAGCTAAATTTCGTGCAAAAGATAATAAAATAAATATAATTTTAGAAGAAATACTGTATTCCGGCATGATCATGTGGCGTATCATTACAGACGATTCGATAAAACAATTTTTTTTATGATAAACTATTATGTTAAGTGTGTTAATAAATGTAAAAGTTTATAGAAATATACAAGCGATGTGTAAACCAGATAGAAAAATTGAAAATATTATTTGAAGTTATCTATTATTACGATAATGAAAATTGACTGTTTGTTAAACTTCTTGCAAGTAAATTAAGAAAATTTATTATTAAGTTAGAATGTTAAATTGGTTTATTTTTAATAAAAATTTCAATATATAACTAGTGAAAAATTCACGTGTTATTGTAATTAACATTGGAATGTGAAATAGGATAATTTATCGGTAATAGAAAACTTTTAAAATCCATAGCATATTTACGTGTCCGTTCCTGAGCAGTAGCTATATACCGTTCACAATCAGTCTTGTATACATGTGCAACTTCTGGTCTAAGTGAATCGTCTAATATATATATTTTTTAAGAATTAAACCAATCAAAGCGTAAATAGCAAGCAAGAATAAACATAGATATTATTATACCATAATCTGGTTTGACCAAAAGTGAGAAAATTGATAAGAGAATCAGTCAGACAAAGTGATATTTCATATTTCGTATATTCATACACGTTGGTTAATTTGAATTTGGATTCAAGTACTGATTCAACAGATTTTATTATAATTGTGAACGGTAAAAAAAATTATACAATAATATTATTGAGTTACTTGAATCAATTAAGAACAGATAATGTATATACAGTTCTCAAAAAAAGTTATCAGAATCACATTTTTATTTATAAAAAAATAAATAAATATTATATTTACATAAATATTTACACACACATCCCTCATAACTTGGTGATCAAAACCACTTAAGATTATTTAGTAAGATAACTTATTACCTTCATGCTCAATTACTAGTTCTATTCTCATTTTCATATTATGAACCAAATTAAGAAAATTTTCTGGTTTAATTCCCTCCCATTCCTTTTGGATTATTTTACAAAAAACATCAACTGTGACCAAATTTTTTTTAAGAACTAGTTTATTAATCTGTTCCTCAACACATCTCTTTAATATAGACCATAAATTTTTGATCAGATTGAGATCTGGATTGTTTGAAGACCAGTCCAAACAGCCCTGAACAATGATCTAAAGAAGTTATTTGGTTTCTCTTACTATATACTTCAGATCGTTATCCTGCTAGAATATCCAGCTTCTTTCCATGATAGATTTTTTCAATTAATATTTCATGGTAGAAATTACTATCCATTATACCTGTAAAAAGGTCTTTGCCAAAAATGCATCCCATACATGAACTTTATATGAGGATATTTTACCATAGGCTTGTGCGGAGGTTATGTACCAGCTTTATGAAAAACTTTTTGATTATTTCTGAACATTTGTAATGTAGTTTTATCAGAAAAAATAATCTTATTCCAATTTTGTCTTGTATTTCATAGCAAATTTCACTCTATGTTGTTTATAATTATTAGTAAGCAAAGGTACAGATTTTGGGATTGTACAAAAATATTGAAGATTATTAAGCTCATTAAGCATAGTTTGGTAGGACCCTGAGCAATATATATATAAGTAACAAGAAAATTCAAAAATTTTATAATAGCTCTACACAAGGGTTTTCATAAAACGAATAAGCAAACTCAAAATATAACCTTAAAAATTGCCCAAAAATAAGCAAACTGTCATATGACCTTTGGTCCATAATTATTTTTTATTAGTTAACAGTTATTTATAAAAAAATAAAGTACCATACTGAAATATTATCATCATTATCACTACATTCATTACTTATAATAAATCATCATCATCTATATGGTCATATATATCTGAATCAAATTCTTCTTCTGAACTTTCTGCATTTTAACTTGAACAGGTTTATAAAAGTTGTAAATTGTCCTTTGACTAGCCTTTGCTTTACACCCAGAACTTTTTGAATGACGATTTAATAATCATCTTCATAGCATCTATTAAGTTTAATTGTTTTACCACAAATGCAAATAACTTTTTTAGCATTAATAATATATGCTGTTTCAAAAGTCATTCTTTACTATACTTCCATGAAAACATATTGATAAAATGATAAGATTATCATTATCCATTAATGTGTTTAGGAAAATGCCATGATTTATTAATTTTAGTTGTGTAACAAATATTATAATTTTTTTAATTAGAATGATAATCATTTATTTTAAAAAATTTATGTAAGATTACCAAATTTATTCAAAAATTAAGCAATCGTAACATATGACTTCAAAAATTCAGCCAGAATTAAGCAAATAAAAAATATGACTTCACCAAAATTTTTATTAATTTAAATAAAAAAAAATTTGAATTTTAAACTAAGTAAAAATGAAAAATAAATAAAGATCAGTTTTTAAATATACTGTTTATTGGTTAATTCAACATACACGAAGGTTCTCATGTATTTTTCTTTTGGCATAAATTTTTCCATTGCACAATTACAATAATCAAGGTATTTTTGTAATTTCAAATGTTTCAGTTACTAATGAAAATATTGCTTCAATCTATTTTAATCTGATGATATCCACCAAATTGTTATATCATGTGATCTGAGTTACCACATGATCTACACGTGGTTGATTTTCTGATACAAAAATGTTAAAGACTAATATTTGGATGTCTGATTTTTACATTCATTTATTGGTTGAATATTTGTGATTATATAGGGTATTATGGACAGATTTTTATGATTCATTATAGTGATTAATATTACACCATTTACTGTATAATATATCTATAATAAATATGAGTCATTTTAAATCTGTATGAAATTTTATCATAATTCTATAATAATATACAAATATTATGTAAATATTACATCAAAATTTAGAATTTAAAAAGTATATATACCTATGATTTCCCAATAATCCTGATTTTTCTCTCATTCTTTTAGAAGGGTGTTTGGCAATTCTTTTCTTTTATAAGAGTCTTGGAAATTTGAATTGTCTTTAGAGAAAATGATGAAGAAAATGTTTTATAATATTAAATATTTGTATAGTTTTCCCTTAGTCTGAAACGTCCGATGGTTTTCTACTTTAGCCCATAATAAGTAGAGGGTAGAGCTGTGCGCCTTATGTATAGCATTTCCTTTAACACCATCCATCTGGTGTTATCTGTAAAATTCGCTCAAATTATACTGGGGATTGTACTATTATTAAATAGTAACTGGAAATGTAGAATAGTATCTGGAAAAGTAGAATAGTAACTAGACAAGTAGGATAGTATCTAGACAAGTAGAATAGTATCTGAACAGATAATTGGATAAATTAAAACATTCTGGAATTGGTTTGATTTTTGATTTTTATCCTTTTTTTTTATTAATGTATCACTTTATTAACATATTTTTATTAATTAGACGAATTGGATATATAAGTAGGAATTAAGCAATTAATGTATGGTTAAATTGGTAGGATAGTAACTATGTAGGATATTCACTGGACAAATAGGATAGTTACTGGAAAAGTAGATAGTTACTGGAAAATCTGAGCATAGATTTATATCGATTGTTTAGATTTTAATATTGATTTACTAAAAATTTTTTGGAATTGGTTTGATTTTCTATCTGTTTGTTTTACTGATTTACTGATAAATTTTTTTTATTAACTTATTTTTTTTGTTTCTTTAGATGATTGGATATATAAGGATGAGATGGATATTTTTAAAATTGACCTGCTGTAAATTAAACTTGGTTTCTTGTCACTGTAGATACTCATTAGAAGTACACTTCACTAAATATCAAAGTGAATTTAAACATTTTTTGAGTTGCGAATGGTGTTGACGTCCCTGTCGTGCAACTTGGGTGTTGATATTAATTAATACTTATTAATATTAATTGCGAACAAACACCAACTTTTACTTTATTTATCTAGTTTATATATATTATTTAGTAGTTACTAGTGTAACCCTTGCTTTGCACTGGAATCAATGAGCTTAAACTGTGATATAAATAAAAAAAATCTAATTTATATTTATTATTTGTTTGTAATTATAAATTTACAGAGTATGGTTATATTAAAACGATATAAATTATGTTTATAATTTATATTGTTAAATACTTTGAAAGATTTCACTATAACAATATTTTTGGAATATTATTTAAAATAATGAAAACCTATTTAAAAATATTTCATGTGATTTAATAAAGTTTCGTGGAAAATTACATAAAAAAACTATTAAAAAAATTAATAGGTTAATAATTAATTAATAATCACCAGTTCTTCACAGTACGTCATTGAACCTAAAATAGAACAATTCATTCTGGAATAGACGCACCACACATCACACAATTCATAATTATTTATACAGCGTAGATATAGATGTTGATTTATTTCATCATTATTATCATAATAAAAACCCATGTAATCGATAAATTATTAGTCTTAATTAATGGTTTGCTTTTTAATAAAGAGTTTGAAGTATTTTTTTTTTTTTTAAAGTATTGCATATAATTTGAGGTATTTATATAACGTATACTGTATTATATAACATTGTCATATTGTATGATTTAAACTATTATGATGAAGTATAACCGTGACAAATAACAAATAGACTCTTGATTAAACTACTCCAATGATTGTGACTAATAATAATATGAATTATGACACTGCAATTTATAAATTCAAGAAATATATACAAATATACAAAGAAGAGTATAATTTTTCATCAGTGAGAGTTTTGCAAATATCCAGTAAATTTTATTAGATGTTATTAATTTACTGATAATGTCTCATAGTTTGGAAGGAAAATAGGAATTATAAATAATTTATATGGACGAAAAATTGGGTTGTCTGCAAGCATTAATAGATTATTTTCATTTTTCTTAACAATCTTTATATAGAAATTATGGAAACCTCGCTATTCTCAACAAATTTTAGATGAAATTAATGCTGGTATAACTAAATTAGAAAAAAAGAAACAATGTCGTACTTCTTGTTTTAATATTAACTCTTCTAATCGTATTATAGATCACAGTTCTTTTATTTTAGATAGTAATAGTGTTTATAATATAATTTGATTTGGAGGACATCTTTTAAATTTTTACAGTTTGATTGAACCAGTCCTGGGGTTCATTAAGAAATTTACTGTTACACTTCGGGTGGCGCAATTTCTTAAATCTTGGTTCGTATTGCAAGGGCAGGTCGACGTCATGTACCTTAGCGATTATTTGTTAGTTAGATCATGGTTGCAGACGTAATAGTATTATTACATTTTATTTGTATTCACAAATTCTTATTAATAAAATTATACTTGAAAAAAAAAAAAAAAAAAGTCGCAAATTTATTTAAATGTTTTTATAAAAATGAAATTTACTGTCAATATTATTGTCATTTTTTTGCTAAATTTTTTATATCATGAGTTTCAGAAATATTATTTATTACATTTGACTATTAAGAAACTCTTATAAATGCATGTATTGTGGACAGATGACGTCGGTTTATTTTATCTGGTAATATAAGTTCCTTCTACTATACTAATAATTCGCTTGTGAACTTATGATGATTTCTGTTTTCTGTCCATAATTATTCCACGGAATCATTAGTACTTCTGAAGGTGAAAGGTAGATGATTTTCTTTTTTTCCTTTTAATATCAATATTAATTTAAACATCACTAAAAACGAAAACTGAAAATTAATATTTTAAAGATGAAATAAAAATTTTTTAAAAAATATTTTGAAGATTTCTATTGTAAAAGAATTAATTTCAATCAAATAAATAAAATTTTATTTCGAAATTAAATCCAAAAAAATATTCTTGAATTAATGAAAGTGTATGAATAAAGTAAAATTTAGTTCACAAGATTCATCATTTTTGAAACTCTTTTTTCTTTATTTAATTTAGGTAAATATAAGCAAGTTATTTCCTTCACTTTCATGTAAATAAATCTCTTTAAAATTATCATAATAGTTCGTTTCTTGAAATCTTCTTAAAAGTAATTAAAAAAGAAAAAATTTTTTTTTATTTCAATCTATTTAGAAGTTACACAAATTATGTGACGAATTCGAATGTCAGACTGAATTTATTGAATGGATACCTTATACTTCATTTAAAGTTCTACGAGGAGTAAGTTCAAGAATTGTTTATTCTTTTTTTATTAATTTTTACTTGTTTCATCTATAGGTACATTCTTATGAAATTGTATTCTCTCATAAATTTACTAGGCTTTATGGCATATCAAAAGAGCCAAATACACAAAATTATATTCTAGCATTAGAATATACGAAGCATGGAAATTTACGAAGCTTTTGGGTAAATATAATAGGTATTTACTTACATTATATAAGATTCGAATATTAAAGATATTGCTGAAGGGTCTCAGCGAAATCCATTCAAAAGGATTAATTCATCAAGAGATTTATTCTGGAAATATATTAAATACAAATTTTGATAGAATCAAAATAATGAATCTTGGTTTAAGTAAATTTATAGATCAACTATCAAATAATAATAATGAAGAAAAAAAAATTTTATGAAAATTTATCTTATATTGATTGTTCCAGAAGTATTGCGAGAATAACATTATACTCAAAAATCAGATATTTATTTTGAATTATAATTAATGAAGTATTCACTGGGAACAGACCTTTTTACAATATGCTTGATGATGGGTCAAATCTCATTATAGGAGATATTTGTAAAAATAATTTAAGACCAAAAATTCATGAAAATACTCCAAAACCTTTAACTTATTGAATAAATGTTGGGATGCAGAACCTTTAAATCTTCCAACAACAGATGAAATAATTCAAGAATTAATATTAAATATAACATTGTAAAAATGTATTTATACTAACCAAAATTTTTTAATAGTATTAATCAACGATAATTCAGAATGTTTTGATTGCATCATTAATTCAAGTATTAAAATCTTTTATTGTTTGTGATTTAGAAATTTTAATAAGATGATTCAACTAGTTGTGAAGAAAACATGGATTCTTAAATTTATATTAAGAAAATATAAAGCAATTATTTTTTTTCTATTACAATTTTATCTCTTGTCAAACTACTATTTAAAACTGACCAGTATGTAATTTGACAAGAATTATATTCCAGTAAAGATATTTATATTTTCCCGATATTGTTACTTTTATAAAAAAACATAAATTTTGTTTCGATCTTATTTACTTGCATTTAATAATTTTATTGCTGTGATAAACCTTATTCCAATGGTTTTTTTTGGCCATTATTGATATCACACTAACTTTCTATAGATGAGAATTATAATCAATTTACTCTTTCTTTTCATACCATTATGTTACATATGTTACATAAGTCACATGTGGCATATTCCGTTATATTAACATTTGAAAAATGAAGAAAATGACTTCATAGTGTGGGAAAATCCAGAATCGATAAAAAAAAAAAAAAAGAAATCTTTTTTTTTCTTTTTATTTTTAGTTTTTCATTTCTACAGATTTTTAATCAAAAAATTAAAAAAGAAAAACTACACTGAAATAGATCATGGGAACACGAAGTATTACCCTAATTCGTAAACGTATTCCCAGAGATGCTTGTTCTGCAACAAAGAGCCTATTAGGTGGACCAGATGAGAGTCAATACATCTATGAATATTATGTTTGCATGTATCAACAACTTGATGGGTATGTCGAAGGTGGCGTAGGTGAATGGTTGGCAAAGTTTCTTTGCGAATTCATACGTGAATATTCTTCAATGCATATGGATGCTGGTTTCTTTACAGCTAAATTTGTTAAAGACTTCATGGAAAAAGATAAACAACATAAATTTCTTTGTCCTCTTGCACCTTTGGAAGAAATGTTCCAGTACGGTCACCAAGTGGCTTATATCATTACAATTGATGCGACAAGACAATTTTTTGATGATAAATCTTTCATGTTAAGCGTGTACGAAAATTGTATTCTAACAGCTCGACCAGAAAATTTTATGGAAAAGTACAAGCAGTGTGAAAACCAAATAAAAGAATCAGAAATATCATGTGAAGTGGTCGATTATGGTGATGATGAAGTGGAAAAAGAAGGGTATCTTTCAGAAGATCGATTGCTGGCTAAATTTTTGAAAAGTAAATTAATGAATACTTTATTTTAATTGATTATTTAAACGTTAAAAGTCACATAAAACAAAAATCAAATTTATCAAATTTCATGTAGAACTGATTTGTTTTATGTAGTTTCTTTTTTAAGAAGTGTACTTATATACCACTGGTTAGTAAGTATGCGTTTCTATTATATTTTGCATTAGAAGCAATATTTTGAATATAAATAAAATTGAATAAACATTAGAAGCTGGTATAACTTTGCAATTTCAAATATCTTTTAATTATCTAGACTCATAATAGTTACTATAAATTGAAATCAATAATCTTTATTAAAATTTTAATAAAGGAAATATATTAATAACATACACTAGAAGTTGCAGATTCATCATTTCATCGATAAATACCTCATTAATAATAACTCCCAATACAGTATCTACTTCTCTAATATAAGCTTCCCTCGTAATAATTTAGGAGCAATACATAATAAATTTCATAAATTCCATTATTATTTAATATAAATTCAATCAAACCAAAAAAAATCTATATTAACTATCTTGATAAGTTAAATTCTTTGAATAATTTCATGAGATCTTTAGCAGTATTCGAATATGATGAATGATTCTACAGCATTACCATATCCTTGATCAACTGATTTTTCATACTATTTAAATGATTTAGTATCATTCTCTTCAACACCTATACCACGATTACCTAAATAAATTCACAAACTTATTTCCATTTTTTTGCTTGCTTTTTCATAACAATTAAAAGTTTTTCTTATACCATTTTCGTATAATTCACCAAAATAAACTTAAGAAATGGGAGTAATTATTTTTAAAAATAATTTTAAAAATGATTTGTTGATATCTTTCTTTAAGAAACCAAGAATAGATTTTCATTGACTTTTTTTGTTTTAAGATTATAACCTATTTCATCTTGCATCCTGATTAAAAGGTTAATTAATTGATTAATAATTATTTCAATATAATTAATTAAGTTATTTGTATGTAATTAAATCAAAGTCTTCATCCGCCATACCAACGTAACTCCCTCAATGTCTAGTGATTGAGATGTTGCACAAGCTTTACGATCATTTAAATGATGATTCGATCAATACTTGAGTGACCATTATTTGAATAAAAAGTAGGAAGGTAATCCGGTAGTGTTGAAAAGCTTGAACAACCTCAATTTATACTCTGTCAGTGTCAAATTTTAGCCAACCAGCGTAGCTCATGAAAAAAAGGTGTCTGTAGCAAAAAAAGTTTTTTCATTGAAATGATGGGCAATCCATCTAATTTTTAATAAAAGTTTTTCTCGTATAAATTGAAATTAACATTGAATAAAATTTATCATCTGCCATATAACCTTCACTTGATGATTTCTCATCGTTTTTCAATACATATGATGGGATCGATTTCTTCTTCAATTTATTGCTTAAGAGATAAAACAACTCGTTCAACGATGGGTCTTTTATCAGGACCATCCGACAAACATTCTAATTAAAAAAAAAAGAAATAATATTTAAAAATCGTTTATTAAATAAATTTGATAAATAAATTTTGTCCGTATATCGGTATGAAAATTAATGTAGTCAATGGGTGTACCTTTAATTACATTTTCTCTCGTTCCAAATTTTACTATTGATATAGCTAAGCCTACATCAACGCACTAAAAAAGTTCAACACCATTTGATAATTGCCAAAAAAGAACTCCAATATTATAGATGTCTGACTTAACGTTTGTTCTACTGTATATGCCAGATTGTCGTTGTCGATGTGGATGGCGTGAGTCGAAATATTGTGAAAAAAACAGCCTTGTGAGATTACTTACCTGAAATACTTGTAATGTTGCTGCGTTCAATGCCGTATTTTTCTAAACCATTTTTAAATTGAATTATGACAAAGAACGATTTAATTTTCGTCCGTTGAGCTTCTTGAATGTCCAAGTTAATTCTTTTCTTATAAGTACAGCAAGAATATATGGATTTTCTCCATTTGTGTAGAGTTTATTTCTAACAGAATGTATTTTAATATATAATTCTGACTTAAGTTCGAAACATGGTTCAGTTTGTGAAAAAAAAAGATTGTTTTTTCGAATTGAGAAATTATTATGTCGCACAAACTTGATATTGACAGCGGTAGATTAAGCAGGGATATGCGGGAAATTCGGCCAAAGCGTGATCAAATGGGGATTTAATTTATTAGTCATTTTTTAGTCATTTCCTTTCCCAAGTTGGGAAACTAAGTTTCATAGTGTGGCTGTTATTGGAAAAAATAACTATCAGAAAATCCGCAAATCTGTTTGCGCCATACACTAATCCAGATTTTGATAAACCAATTACATATTTTAACAATAGTCATTTTTGATTTGTAACCCCTTTTAACCCTTATCCGTTTTTTTATAAAAAAAAATTTAAAAACTGAATAAAAAAAACTGTTTTTTTTTGAGATGCGATAATTCTTCCTCATTTCAGAAATTAAATATATTCCCCTTACAATATTATAAACATTATTAAAAATATGTCTATCGCAATATACGACATTATTGTATTTTTCTTTAGTGTGGTCTTGGACCATTTTTTCAGAGAAATTAAATCACGGGGATCTCATAAAATTCCTACGGAAGGTCCTGTGATTTTTGTCGTCGCACCTCATGCGAATCAGGTAAAGATTAATTTCGAAAATGGGTTTATTATGTTCAACAATAATCTTCTGTATCATACGTAGCTAACATATATTTTCAATGTTAGTTTGTTGATCCGCTAGTTTTGATGAGGAATGCTAACCGTAGAATTTCATTTTTGATCGCGGAGAAATCTATGAAGCGTAAATATATTGGTGCTATGGCTCGTGCCGTTAATGCAAGTAGGTTATTATAAATTTTTAAAAAATCCGATCATTTTGATAATTCAAAAAAAAAAAAAAATAATCTAATAAAAAAAAAATCCTAACACTATTATTTCATCATAGTTCCTGTAGCAAGACCACAAGATTTAGCCAAGCAGGGAACAGGGAAAATTCTTTTAAATGATAGGAAAACTGATCCGCTTCGCATTACAGGGATCGGGACTGAGTTCACAAAACAATTAAAAATCGGTTCTCAAATTGCACTTCCTAATGATTGTGGTTCATCTGAAGTTACTAATATAATTTCAGATACCGAATTAATGATCAAAAAGGAATTTAAGGATTTGAAAGCTTTAGAAATGTTGACTCAGCCTGGAGGAACTTCATTTAAATGTTTGCCTCATGTTGACCAAAGCCAGGTTTATAAAGCTGTCTTCGAGACATTAAATGCAGGAAATTGTATTGGAATATTTCCTGAAGGTGGTAGTCATGATAGAACAGAAATTTTGCCATTGAAAGGTACGATACAATATTTTAATCATTGTGATTTAGCATTTTTATTAAGATTGATTGATTTATTTATTTTATAGCTGGTGTAACAATTATGGCTCTTGGCGCAATGGTCGCAAACCCAAAACTGGATGTCAAGATAGTACCATGCGGTAAAATACATTTGAATATTTTAATTCTGTTAAAAATTTTATGTAACAATTGATCTTGATTTGTTTTTTAATCAGGTTTAAATTATTTCCATGCCCATTCTTTCCGTTCACGAGCTGTCGTTGAATTCGGTTCCCCTATTTCAATATCAAATGAATTGGTTGAAAAGTATCGTAAAGGTGGGACACAAAAGAGGGAAGCATGTGGAAAATTATTGGATTTAATTTATACGGCCTTAAGATCTGTTACAGTGAATACGCCAGATTATGAAACTTTAATGGTATTTTATTTAGAAAATAATTTCATGTAATTTACAATTTAAAATATCATTTTTTTAAAATTAATGATTTTAGGTAATTCAAGCTGCCAGACGTTTATATAGACCCGAGCATCATAAATTTGAATTATCAGATGTTATTGAATTAAATCGTAGATTTGTTGATGGTTATATGAAATTTAAAGATGATCCACGTGTACAAGAAATGAATAACAAAGTAATGATATATAATCAATTACTAAAATATCATGGATTAAGGGATCATCAAGTTAACAAAACAGCACTTGGGAAAGGAAGGGCTTTTGCTTTATTTATATACAGGTTGCTACTTTTAACAATATGGGTCACTATTGGCTTGCCTGGGTAATTATTATATAATATATATTTTTTTTACTCATTTATAAAATTTATAAAATCGGGTTGATTCATAATTAATTAATTCTAATAATAATTTTTTTTTATAGTTTTATATTGAATATTCCGTTAATTATAATAACTCGCGTCATATCAGCAAAGAAGGCAAAAGGTTAGCTTTAAAAATCCTTGAACTTATACGGTTGAATTTCCTAATAAAGAAATTTATTATGATTACAGAAGCTTTAAAGTCATCCACTGTTAAAGTAGCTGCTCGTGACGTATTGGCAACTTGGAAGCTTCTTGTTGCTTTAGTTGTCACCCCTATTTTATATGGATTTTATACATTTATAACATTATTATTGGCCTATAAATATAATTGGAATACATTACAATATGGTTGGTGGACTCCTATAATCGTATATCTACTGTTCTTTTTAGTTAGCGACTTCACGATGCATTTAGCTGATACTGGAATCGATGTATACAAGTTAGTTGCTTATAATTATGGTTTTATTTTTATAATGAGAAAATAATCATCATTAAAAAATTTTTATTTTAAAATTAGGTCACTTCGCCCACTTTTCTTATCACTTTTACCATGGACACAGTCATCTATTCAAAATCTCCGCGCAGCTCGTGAACAACTTTCAAATGATCTTACGGATCTTATTAACGAACTTGGACCTAAAATGTATCCAAATTTTGATAATTCACGTATCGTAAAAGGAATTAGAGATCGATCACCTTCACCATCAAGGTCATCATCATCAAGATCATCAAGATCACCATCAAGACCATCATCAAGACCGACATCACGATTATTCCCATTAAGTGATTGGCTTGATGATAAAGTTTTTGATTGGTCAAGAGCAGATGATTCGGATTATGATGATGTATTCTTTTTCCTCGACCAACAAAATAATCATGTAGTAGGAATGAGTAGATCAAATTCAGGACAAAATAGTAGAACTCGTAGTCGAGCAAATTCTACTGGATCAAGTGATGGATTTACTAGCAGAACTTTATCATTTACAGAGGTGAATAAAAGACCTGCATCAGTACAGTCAATACCAAAAGTTGAAATAAAAGATTTTGATGAAGATCCAGGATATCATGGAGATAAAGAAGAAATTGAGTCTAAAAAAAGTGTGTAAACTAAAATTCCTTATAAAATTTCGGGTATAGAAATTGATCATTTGATCAGTTAAAAGGACATTTAAAATTTTATATTCATTTATTTTTATGTATTGATTTTATTCAAACTTTCTCAAATTGTATTTTAGTATTAATATTTAGGATGAATTATTATATTAGCGTTTTCTATAGACATTTTTCAATAACAATAGACAATTGTAATTCTTGTGCAAAGATTTAAAAATTTATTAAAGATTTTTAAGCGTGA
Organism: Glomus cerebriforme; assembly: GCA_003550305.1. Classification (NCBI taxonomy): domain Eukaryota; kingdom Fungi; phylum Glomeromycota; class Glomeromycetes; order Glomerales; family Glomeraceae; genus Glomus; species Glomus cerebriforme. Next base: position 14,310 of record QKYT01000030.1, on the reverse strand, counting down.
TTAATTTAAACATAGTGGATTAAGTGTAATCACGAGAAAATGGCTGAAAAATAAAGAAATCACAAAGAAAGAAGGAAAGTTGAGAAATAAAAGGAGTTTATTCAAATAAAGAAGAACAAATTTTAAAAGAAAATCTCTTATAAAATTGAATCATTATATAACAAATAGAAAAACACACATATATATTTTTTTCCCTATTCAAATATCCAACTTTATACACGTTCATAAAATGAGAATCAAAGCATAAGAAAGAGAAATCTCCAGTTGATGGGTATTATTGATAGTATTACTTTTTTCCATCATCTTTTGGTTGGTTCTTTGGATTTTCAGGTGAGTCTTTCCAACGTTTAGCCACCATCGCAAAAGCTTCTTTATGAGATAAGCCTGGAAGTTCTTCTTTTACTTTAGGAAGTTCAGATTTCATGAATTTGTTATATGGACCAACTTTCTTTCTACTACTTCTTTTTGCTTTAGGCATTATTGTAGTGATCTTTTGTAAATATATGAATTTTTTTTTTTTTTCTGATATCAAAGTCGCGTTATAGAAAAAAAAGCAGGAAAGAGAGAGAAATTTTTATATTGAAGGAGAATACTTTTTAGTTATTTATAATATGTTATTGATAATCTGATATGAATATATGATTCATAATCAGCTATACGCGTTGTCCAATTACGTGTAACTTTTATGATGACATCTGAAACCATATGATTCTAACTATTTAAGGTTTTGCCCCTTATTTTTTTCCCCACAACTTTTAAAACAAGAAAATGATAAAATGTTCAGTTGCTAAAATTATAAAGTATGTAAATAATTACTCGTCATGACTTACGATTTTATTTCTAATTCGATTAAAAAATAAATAAATCCTTTTTTATTAATAAAATTTTATTTATATTTAATTAAATTTTTATTTTACATTTATTAAAATGTAAAAGTGTGAAAACCTGACCAAAAGGACAATAACAGATATACCATTTATTATAATCTCAAGCTTTCTTTTGCAAATGTAACACTCAGTTACTATCTTTCCCTTTACTTATACTTTCTGTGAACAATCTATTAAATTTCTCTAAATTTTAAAGGTAAGTGGGAAACAAAAATCTGACAAACCTTTGAATGTCAGATTTTACTAATTTATTTCAAAAGGCCAAAATTCATATCGCAGTTTAGAGAAAATAGTCAAACCAGACGAAACTGATGACTAAATAAAAAGCAGTATAATTTCCCATGCGTACCATCAAAAAATGTCGCGAAAAATCACGTGATGTTACCTATCACGCAGCGTCACACCCTCTACCGAGCGCCACAATTAATGCCGACCATTTCGTGATAGTCAATATTTTATTACTGCGCCATTTCATTGATTTTAAAAACTTGTATTATTATAATCTCAATGTTTCATTAAATTAATAGAAATCTGTTTTTCCTTATACTAAAACTAATTCAAAAAAATGGAAAATTATTTGGAGAACAATAACGGTGAAGTTGTTACAGAAATTAATCTTGTAAACTCAAACGATGAATCAAACAATTCTGATAATTTAAATATTATTAATAATATTTGGATCTTGAAGACTTGAACAATATTTATTTCTTAAACAAGTATTTGCCTATATCCTAAATGTAATCAACCAAGTGCATATAAAATTGGTGCAAAGAATGTTATTCCAAAAAATTTCAACTAGATTTTGGTAATTGGATTAGTGGAAAAGAGCATATAGATACTGTAAGTTTACTCAAGAATCACAATTAAATGCAAGAATTATATTAAATTACTTGAATGGATTTCTTGTAATCGATTAAGAAATATTCAATTTTTAGCTTAAGGTGGTTTTAGCACAGTTTACGAAGCAATTTGGTTAGATGATCGATAAATCATTTGGATTATGAAAAACAAGATTGGAATCATAATGTTTTGTGGCTTAATGAAATCATTACATATGTAAATTAAATCTTCTTCAAAGCAATGAAAAAATATGGATATGAAGTAGTACTTAAAAGTTTAAATATGATTCATCAAATATTAATGATGATTTATTAAATAAGGTAAGAGACTATATTTACTAAATAATAATAATATATTGATTTTATAAAGTAATATAACATACAATTTCTTAATTGATTTTAAAAATACAGTGGAAGTTAAATTTAAAGGTTATCCGCAGAAAAATAACTGTCTGTAAGTTACAATTTTATTGACACGAAATTTTACTTTTATTGTAACTATATTCATTTTCAATATTTAATATTGAAATTATGTTTTTAAAGTCAAAAATAGAAAATCTGAAATTAGGATTATTTCATTTATTTCATTTCAAATTTTTCTAAAACTATATGCAAAAATTCTTATATACTTTAAATGGTAATTAATTTATTGATTTATTTTTTATTCAAGACTAAAATCCAAATTCAAAAAAAAGAGAACATGATTTTTACATACTAAATTTGTACTAAAACATGATATAAGTTAAGACAAAATGAAAAATTATTAAAATCACCTGGGAACTGGGATGATTAAAATTCAAATTTCATCTAAAATAAAATCTAATTTTTTTTCTTTATAATTTTCATATTTTTTTGTATTTTCTATAGGCTTTGTTATGATTTATTCTGAAAGAATTCATAAATTTTAACATTACTATAGCACTTTTTTTATTTCTTACTAACTCGAATTTTCTATCAGTATTTCAAATCATTAACTAAAAAATAGAATAGATGAAATCATTAAAAGCCAAACACAAAGATTCAAATACGATCATCCCCTTCTATAATTATAGGGTCAAGACTATAGTAAAATTTTACAAATTTAGTGATTGTAAAGGATCTTATTATGATGATATAATAGAAGAGATCTAATGATTATAACCATGATGTGATTATATAGGAGGTGCTTATAGAGGGGAACAGCTGTAATTATATTACTTATCACTAAGTCATAACTATTTTAAAGAAAGAAGGAATAAATCAACACTAGCCAGATCTATTGGAATTTACATTTCAATTTTAAAAAGCAAATATACGATTTCATTAGTGGTGTGATTTTTTATAATAATATTTATATGTACATATATAAATTAGAAATTGGAATTGATTAATTGAAAATCAAATCTTCAGAATCGTTTTTAAAATTGATTAATCATTTCTCAAATCTCAAAATTTCATATTTTAATTAGCTATTTAAATCAATTCTACATGCAATAATATTTGCATAAATGTAAAGATTTCTAAAATTTTAAATTTATTTCAGCTAAAAATCATACTTTGTAGTGTAAAGGCAATGTCCGGAGCCAATATTTTTCCTTCTATAACTTGAAAACCTTCTTGTGATGTACAGTAGTTACTAATCCTTGTTACTATGTGGTAACATTCCAAAGTTCAAGTTGATGTAATATTTTAGCTACAACAGTTTCCTTATTAAATATCATCAGTTGTATGGGAATGAGGTGATAAATCAATTCCAATCTCTAGTCTAAATAATCTGTAAAATAAAATCTAAGACTTAGTCCAGTGCTCTGTACCATATAAACCCTGAATTGCAATAGTGGTACTCATTTCAACTTGACTTCAAATATAACAGTAAAGTTTATTATATCTTTTTCTTTCATGCATTCTAAACATAATCAGACATTTCTTTTGTTTTATTAATTACATATAGTTTTAATCCTCTGTTATGCAAAATTCATATTGCTTTTTGGTGGTAATGTATGCAATTCCATTTGAGTGATCTGTGTTTCCTTCTTGTTTCATTATTGACTTCTTATATGCTAATGTATAAATAGCTTTGTTTTCCCTAAAAGAAATAGAATTAACATGGTAATATTAACAAAAATATAGTTAAAATAACATGTGGTATATAATGAATTCCTAAAAAATTCCAGAGAATCTTCTTTAAAATGGGATAAATATAAGTATTCATAAATTCATCCTCTAACATATCATGTTTCTTGAGAGAATTTTCATGTAATAAAGAATATGCATCAAGGCTAAAAAACAAATGAGAATGTTAATAAAACCTAATAAAATATAGGTTAAACAAAAATTACTTACAAAATATGTAATGTTTCAAATAAAGTTACTTCAATTTTGTTCAAAAATTGTTTCATCTTTGGTTCCAATAAATTTTCTAATTTATTAATCCATTATTGATAGATATACACCTATTAAAGAAAAATCAGTAATGATAATAAATTTGAACAAACCTAATATAAGTAATACACAATACCTCTGAAAAAACTCAACAAGGAAGTCAATAGAATTTTCTGAAAACAATATATTAATAGATTCAAAAATCTCTCTTAGAACTTGTTCATAATAATGTTCATCTGTATATCTTAGAACAAATTCTGAGGATATAAATTCATTTTAAGTTAATTCATTAATAGAATCACTTCTGTATTTTTGAAAACTGTCCAATAAGCTTGTCAAATTTTCAGAACTTTCTTGTAATTCATTAAAGATTTTTAACCAAACTATGATCACTATTATTCTGCAAAGTTCATTTGGATTATTAAAAATATAAACAATTAATGTAATCAAAGGATTGCACAGAAACTAACAAACCATACCTTTTCATGTTCTTCCTGTTCTCCTGTTTCTTTACACTATTATCATATTCTTCCTGCTCTTTTATACTGTTATCATAGTATTCTTTTTGTTCTTCACACTGTTATAAGGTCCTCCTTGTTCCTCCGCACCATTATCATATCCTTCTTGTTTTTCCACACTCTTACCGTTTCTCTACACTGTTACCATGTTCTTTCTATTCCTCTATCTCTATATTGTTATCATGTTCTTTCTGTTTCCCACACTGTTATCATCTTTTTCCTGTTCCTCCACATTGTTATTCCCACCTGCTTCTCAATTTTAAAGGCTTTTTTTTTTCTTGTTCATTAATGTAGTCATCACTTTAACGTTTCTAGATATACAGTACTGTTAATTATCTTTACAAGAATTACAAGAACTGGATATACATAATATTCAATATCTTACCAGATTGTCATAATATAATGAATATTGTTCTTACTCATAACTTCTATTTGTGGAAGCAGCATTACTCATTACTTTAATATACTCACTCATCTGTATTTAACAATATATAATAGTATCAGACAAATTTATACTGTAATTAAAACATCACTGCTTATTATTTACTACTTAATGTTTTAATGCTTTTTTTCACATTCGACCCAGAATTCAATGGCTTTTGAATTTTAATAATAGAAAAAATTAATTGTTAATTTTACTTATTTATAATTAAGTAAAGATAGTTAATGCTTACTGTACATTATACTGAGGATGCTACCTAACTCTAGGAGTTAACAGGGACGCTACCTGCTTCCAGTGGTACGTACAACTACAGACTAGCTCTAGCAACAATTCAGATTTTTTTAGGTTTTTTTTTAAAAGATAGTATTTGCTGTACATTATACTGAGGATGCTACCTAACTCCAGGAGTTAACAGCAGGAACGCTACCTGCTCCCAGTGATACAACTACAGACTATCAATATTTTGTTTAAATATTTTGTTACCTTACATTGATAAGAGCTAATGCGGCTATGCATTTATTTTCATTCCCAGAATTTATTTTAATTTCTTTCAGGTAGTCATTAAAACGTTACTTCAAAATTGATTTTAATGTACTCATTTGGATGCAGTTGCTAATAGTGCTCCTACCGGGTCACGTCGGGTCGGGTTTTGAAGGTATACCCAAACCCGACCTGAGTATGGTTCAACCGGATACCTGGGTCTAAACCCGAATTTTTAAGGAAAAAAAATTGAACGATCAACATTTTTCGAGCATTATAAGTTGCAAAAATAAAGTCTGAATGGAATTACAATAGATTTTGTAGATTTGTAATATTATGAAGCTTTGTTATCATTCATTTATTATAATTAATTAGTAATTGTTTAATAACTCGGGTCAACTGGGTCGGGTCATGCGGGTCACCGGGTCATAAAAATAATTAAACTCGACTCGAATTTTAGGTTGGATTGGGTCACATAACCTGGGTCGACCTGATACCGGTAGGAGCAATAGTTGCTAAAGTACGGTTCCATAATATTGAGATAACCAGAAATTAACCATTCAGCTGCAATAAATTATAGCCAAAGTTTTTTATACAATTTTTTGATTTTTTGAAGTTTTATTTTTTCTAAATTTAATTATCTACTATAATTTTTCAAATAAAAATAGTATTAAATTTATAAATTTCAAAACAATATTTATTAATTAGTTTTTTTATTAAATTATTTTTTTTTTAATAAAGTATGGTAACAATTTTATTTCAAATATCTTGTATTATTGGACAGATATTATTCAAATAATGTTGTAAAACTTCAAAATCTCATTCTATATTTTATTAAAGTAAATCAATATTTTATAGAGTGGGAAAAAAAATAAATAATGTTAGTATAATAATAACTGTCTATAATTATAGCTTTAGCGAAGAAAAAAATTAAAAATATTACAAAACAAACAATTTATTTTGTATTATTTGTAATAAATGATGTAATATGTAGCATAAAGGAAAAATAAATGGCGAAGAAAACTCTAAAATACAAGTTATAAATCGTGCTTTACATGTAACTTTAATATTCTCTGGCAAATCATAATTAAAATTACAATTAAAAGGGATTTCACCAAGATTTGTTATTGGGATTAAGAATCTTACAGCTATTAAATAAAAATGAAATTGATTAGAAAATATATAAAAATATATATATTTAATTATTCTTGTTTGTTTAAAACTTACAAGCAAAAATAACGAATTGAGCTGCATAAAAAGTCCTGTTATTTACAAATAATTTCGGTAAATAAAATAAAAGCAATAACATTACAAAAAAGAGCTATTTTGTTTATACTTGCGAGATATAATTATTAATTTTATCTCCATGATACGTGAAATACATTAGTATTAAAAAAATATTTCCAGGTAAATAGCTATAAATAAATTATATTAAAATTTGTTACATTAAATTAAAATACATGAGAATAAATGAATAATTTAATAATTAATAATTACAAAATTTCTGATAATATAGTGACAAAATAGTCTAGATGTACACCATATTCATTATAATTTCTAATGTTACTTAACATTACCAAATACCAAATTTCTATGATTTAACATAAAATAAATTCATTAAAAGACAACGATTTTAAAAAGTAAGAAACCACGAATTTCATACCTGCACCAAAACATGCAATTGAATAAAGAGTACAGCAAGCTTTCAGCGTTTTTATCATTTTTGTAAATTTTTTTTTTAAAAAAAAAATTATATTCTTTTATTTTTTAAACGCAACTTAAATACGCTTATTATAATTTCATCATTAGAAGGGGTTATACGCTTATAATAATTACCATAAAAGGTTAGAAGGTTCTGACCTGTTTTTAATCAGGTTGTGTCGATCATTGGACGGCAACTTGACTTTATGTACCCGAATTTCTCCATCTTCAAAAAAAAAAAAAAAAAAAAAGTAAAATAAAATAAAATAAATGTACTGATGTATAGCGCTCATTGATCACAATCAGGTTACATAATCCATTATTCAACCATTCATGAAATTAGAAAATAAAGTATTTTTTTTTTATTATGGTACAAAAATTTATGAAATAAAAATGCCAAAGCTCTATTTTTTTTTTAGAATAAACATAATGGGCGTTTACTTATTTATACCCGCAAAGACAGTTTATACACTAGTTTTATTTTTTTGACAATTATTACAAGAAATATTATAAAAACAAATAAAGAGTGATCTTATGGGTTAACATTTTTTAATTTTTCAGTTATTATTATATTATTAACCAATTTTATAAAATTGTGAAAAGTAACATTTGAACAGATTTCATTGTCCGGAGCGAAGCGAAGGACTATATATTTTTATGCGAGGTGATAACCATTATTATCACGTGGCGATTTCCGTTTGTCCGGTCACGTGCCTTAAATTTGATTGATTGATAATAAATAACTAAAAATAAAAATATGCGCTCCGGACTTAAAATGGTTTCCATTTCCTAGTTTTTAATCATTGTTATTACTGGTTCAATGATATTTGCTATAAATTTATTATCATCACCTTTATATTTCTATTTTCTAAAGAAACAAATCAAATTTCCATTAAATATCTTTTCGTAGATAAAGACTACCATCTGATTTTATAATAAGCATTTTTCTGTGGTCCTATATCCAGAGTTACTCTAAAAAGAAAAGAAAGTTATCTTTGGACATAGTATAAATATGACTCTTTATTTCTTGATCTTGATCATCATCATCATCTTCTCCTAGAATACATTGTGACTAATAATAATATGCGAATCATAATAATCTGATTTTGAAATTACAAGGATGATCATGATCAATAACATGAAGACAGAAAATAATTATCTGAAAGTTACAAACTTTTATTGTAACTATATTCATTTTTTCAAATATTATTAATAATTCATATCAGAATTTGGATGTGAATAATGAAAATTTTGGAGTAAATTAGTAAAATCCTTTGAATATTTTTTTGACATTGTTATTTGATTATAATAATGATCAATCGTTAATTTAATGTGAAAGTTTAAGTTTAAAGTTAATTATAAGTTAATTGAAAATAAGAGAATAAAATTAATGAATCAAGTCATTTTAATTACATAATGGTAAATTGGTTACACATGGTTATACTAATACATTATCAATAATAAAAAAAATTAAATTAAATTAAATTAGCGAAATAGCTTATTTTATTTATGAAATAACATCATTAATTTTTCATGAAAATAAATATACAATACATTATGTGTCAAAAAATATAAAATCAAAATTATTACTAAAATGTCATTGATCATTTGCTATATGAGTCATAATTCATATTTTTACAGTGTTCGGAAATGTGGATTTGCATAATCATTTGTCATTATTCCTAATCCTTTGTCATTTGATCATTTCAGTCATTTGATCGCATAATGGGTCATTTGTCATTTAAGTAGTGAAATGACACATCATTTGTCATTTTGAATCATTTGTCATTTCAAGTCATTTGCCGAACACTATATTTTATGCGTCACGCAAAGAATTTATTTTCGTAAATATTTACAATTTTATGATTATAAATATTTTACATGTATTTTCATATGACTCATAACTTGAAATATGAATCATTTTAAATCTACATGAATTTTTACTATATTGATATAATACATGCAAAAATAATGTAAATATCACGTAATAATTACACAATATGTTGCATAAGTTATATCATATTTCATCATTATATTTCAGAAATTTATAATTTAAAAGTACATATATACCCTCATTTCCCGAAATATTCTCCCTTGGAATAACACTCTTTTAAAGGTTGTTTGGCAATTCTTTTCTTCTATAAAAGTCTTTGAATATTGAATTGTCTTTAGAGAAAATGATGATGCAAATTTAATAATAATATTTGCATAGTTGTCTCTTAATCTGAAACTGTCCGATGGTTCTCTACTTTGGCACATAATACTGTAAGTAGAGGGTAGAGCTGTGCGCCTTATGTATATCATTACCTTTAACTCCATCTGTTGTTATCTGTAAAATTCGTCCAGATTTTACTGAGGATTGTACTATTATTAAATTATTTGCAAATTAAATTAGTAACCAGAAATTTAGAATAGATTGGATAAGTAGGATAATAACCGGACAAGTAGGACAGTAACTGGACACGTAGGATAATAAGTATCTAGACAAGTAGGATAGTAACTGGACACATAGGATAATGAGACTGGGACAAGTAAAACAGTAACCAGACGTGTAGGATAGTAACTGGACAAATAGGATAGTAACCGGACGCATAGGATAGTTTCCGGACGCGTAAGATAGTAACTGGACAAATAGGATAGTATCTGGATAAATAATTAGATAAATAAAACATTTTGGAATTGGTTTGATTTTTGATTTTATCTTTTTTTTTATTAATATCACTTTATTAACATATTTTTTATTAATTAGAAACATTGGATATATAAGGATGAATTAAGCAATTAATGGATGGTTGATTTAATGCTGGATAAATATAGTGTGTGAGGCATATCGATTATTGGATACAGATATATAGATATGGGAAATGTAAAAAAAAAAAAATTGAAAAGATATTTCATCAAATTTAATAAGAAGTAATAATATATATAATTATACTGAGCATGGGAAAAATATATTGTATTTTGAATTAAAAAAACTTATTGCTATTTAGCATAGAATTATCTTTTGATTATAAATACTGAAAAATTGGTATTGTTTATTTGTAGCTAGAATCTCGTATTACTGTATATCTCATTATTTAAAATTAGTAAATAAAAGTAATAAAACATCAATAAAGTACAATATAATAATAATAATTTAATTACATTGATTCATTGATTTATGACTATAAAATAACTATAAATAAATTCTATTTTAAACTTAAATTAGCCTTTTTAATTAATGTCAGATGCTATTGTTTTTTCTAATTGTACCAATCGCTCACTAAATTAATAAAAATAATTTTCAATAATTGTGTTATACTGGATTTTCGTTAATAATTGGAAGTATCATACTACGGGAATGGAAGAATATGTTTATTAGTTGATGGATCAGATGGGTCTAAAATTGTAACAATATGTGTTTTATTGATAAAAATTAATGGCTATTTATTAGTTTCAATTTGGTTTAAAGTTAGCAATTTTAATAATTGACTTTTTTTTTGATTTTCTAAGATGTTATTTTCGGAATAAAAAAAATAAATTAAATGTTTGTTAGATTATTATTCAAATAATGTTGTAAAACTTCAAAATCTTATTCTATATTTTATTAAAGTAAAAAAGAATTATCTCAATATTTTATAGAGTGAGAAAAAAAAGAAAATAAAAAATGTTAATATAATATTAATACATTATGATAGCTTTAACGAAGAAAAATTTAAAAAAAAAATATTACAAAACAAACAAATTATTTTGTATTTTTTTTAATAAAGGTTGTAATTCGATGTATAAAGGAAAAATAAATGGAAGAGCATACGAAGAAAACCCTAAAGTACAGGTTATTAATCGTGCTTTACACGCAATTTTAATATTTTCTGGTAAATCATGATTAAAATTACAATTAAAAGGGATTTTACCAAGATTTGCTCCTGGGACAAAGAATCTTAAACCAACTGCAGTATTAAATAAAAAAATGGAATTGATTAGAAATATAAGCGTGTATATATATATTATTCTTGTTCATTTAAAACTTACTTATTAAAATTGTGCATTGAATTGTACAACAAATCCTGTTATTTACAAATATAAATTTTGGTAAATAAAATAAAAGTAATAACATTACAAAAAAAAGTGCAATTTTGTTTATACTTGCGAGATATAATTATCAATATTATCAACATCCACGAAATATAGTGCTAAATTTGATTTATTAATATTTGTTAAAATTTTATAAGTTGTTGAATAAATGAATTAAAAATCAATTACTTACTAAACAATATTAACAAAATATTTCCGGGTAAATAGCTATAAAATAAATTATATTAAAATTGTTTCATTGAATTAAATACATGAGAATAAATGAATAATTTAATATTTACAAAACTTCTGAATATATAATGTTAAAACGGTTTAGATGTACATCATATTCATTATAATTTCTAATGTTACTTAAAGTTATCAAATACCAAATTTCTATGATTTAACGTAAAAATAAATTCATTAAACCGATTTTAAAAAGTAAGAAACTACCTTAAACAAATTTCATACCTGCACCAATACATGTAATTAAATAAAGAGTACAAATAATTTTGTAAGCTTTCATCATTTCTATAAATTTTTTTTTTTTAAAAAAAAATTATATTCTTTTATTTTTAAACCAACCCATTTTAACTTAAATACGCCTATTATGATTTTACCATAAAAGGTTAGAAGGTTCTGACCTGTTTTTAATCAGGTTATGTGTCGATCATTGGACGTGACTTTATGTACCTGAATTTCTCCAAGAAAAAAATTAAATAAATAAAATAAATGTACTGATGTATAGCGCTCATTGATCACAATCAGTCTATTATTTTTGAAAGTTTCAGGTTACATAATCCATTAGCCAACCATTCCTTAGAGTTATATATTCTTTATAAGAATTCTTTCTAGTTTTTCAATTATAAAAGATATGTTTTTTAAAGTATTTTTTTTTTGTGGTAGAGTGGTACAAAATATTAAAATTTATGAAATATTTTGTATAAATACTTACAGTATTTATTCAATTTTGAGTTTCTTTTCCAAATTCGTCAAAATCAATTAAATTCAATTTTTTTAAGGATGATGTTCACTGGATGTTCAGCGACTTTGAGTTTTATTACAAACAAAAAATTTAAATAAAAAAAAAAAAAAATCTGGCAGTAGATTTATTTAATTTCAAAATGTTTTAAGACTTTTCGAAAAACATAAACATTTTTTTATATTCGTTAAATTTGAGTTACGACCTGTCATACTAATCATTTGCAAAACTTGGATTTTGCTAATTTGTTCTAAAATTTATACCGAACAATCAAAAGATTGATTTTACGAAATAATTCATAATATGCAGATATTTTATATCGCGTCATTTCATTTACTTGTGATACTGTAGTTAAGAAATTGGTTTATTAGGGGATGGCCAGAAATGACGTCATTTAAATTTCAGGATTTTTGACCCCTTCCCAGGTCATCATCCATTTTAGGAAATGAAAAATTATAAACATAATTCTGGTCGAAATTATGTTTATTACCAATTTCCAAAAAAAGAAAAATGTAACATCATCATGACCTCAACCCCCCTCCCCCCTTAGAAAATGACGTCATTTCTGGCCGTCCCCTCCCCTAACCAAAAAAAATAAAAATCGTGTCACCGTTCGGATGAAAATCTCCGAAATTTTACATAAAAATCCTTACACAAATTTTTTGTTTCGTTAATGGAATTCTTAAAAAAAATATTTTGCTTTCCTTTTACTAAAATTCGCTATTCAAAAAATGAAAAGTTTTTTGAAGATAATAATAAGGATGAAGTTAATAAAATTAATCTTGTAAACACAAATGATGAACCAAATAATTCTGACAATTTAAGTAACGAAATAAATTTAGATCCATACGAACCAGATGGCTTATGTCCTGAATGTAATCAACCAAATACATATGAAAATTGGTGCAAAAAATGTTATTCTAAAAAATTTCAATTAGATTTTGGTAATTGGACTAGTGGAAATGAATATATAGATAAGTTTATTCAAGAATCACAATTAAATGCAAGACATGACCTCGAATTACTTGAATGGATCCCTTATAATCGATTAAGGAATATTCAGTTCTTAGCTCAAGGTGGTTTTAGCACAGTTTACGAAGCAATTTGGTTAGATGGATTGATAGTTCATTGGGATTACGAGAGACAAGATTGAAACGTTTATTTGATGAATTTGATGAACAAGATTATAAAGATGCAAATAACCCTAAAATTAAAAATCCTATTCAAAGTAATGAAAAATATGGTTATCCAGTAGCATTAAAAAGTTTAAATGATTCATCAAATATTAATGTTGATTTCTTAAATGAGGTAAGCAACTATATTTGTTAAATAAATAATAATATGTAATCTCTTAAAATCATTATAATTTCTTTTTCAAAATATAGTGGAAGTTACATTTACAATGCCAGTATAAAGCATGGTCAAATTTTACTTTTCTTATTCCATTAATTGGAATAACACAGGATCCAGACACATTAAATTATATGATTGTAATGCATAAGGTAGATTCGGGTAGCTTAAGAAATAATTTAAAGATAAAAAAATATAATCCAAATGATAAATTTGAAAATTTACATCGTATTTCAAACCAACTTGAATCTATTCATAAATTAAATTTAATTCATGGAGATTTTCATAATGGAAATATACTTTATAACAGCTGTACTATTTTAATGATTAGCGATCTTGGATTATGTAGACCAGTTAATCAACCTAATGTAAAAAATGATGTATATGGAGTTCTTCCTTACATAGCACCAGAAGTTTTACGTGGTAAACCATATACGAAAGCTGCTGATATATATAGTTTTGGAATTATTATGTGGGAGATGACATCAGGGGTTCCAGCATTTCATAATATTNCTCANGATTTTCANCTTTCTTTANATATTTGCAANGGTNTNAGACCAGAAATTATNGAAGGAACAATGCCTGAATATGTTGAATTAATGAAAAGATGTTGGGATAATGATCCTGAAAAAAGGCCAACTGCTAGTGAATTGAAAGTTATTTTCAAAGAATGGGATAAAAAATATCCGGTTGAAAA
>QKYT01000003.1:494954-552903 GCA_003550305.1 Glomus cerebriforme | reverse complement strand
TGAATATAAAAACGTATCAATTCTGTATACAGTTTTCTTATAGGGCTTGTTAATTTTCTTTTGTACTTTTTATAAATTGCATATACAAAACAAATAAATTTAAAATACCTTTATTAAATATTATTAGTATTACTAGTTTTAATACTACTTTTAATTTTTGCTTTATTTTTATGAAAGATGAAGAAAAAACTGATTATTTATGAGCTTTAACTCATGTTGCTCATTTATTTAATGAAATATCAAAACCTGGTATTATTGTAATAGATAAAAGTTAGCTTTACTTGAGATAATCTTTTCAAATTTAGCAAATTTATTATATTTGTAGCATATTTGAAAAAATGTTTTAAAAAATTGTAAACAATATTTTTCAAAGTAATAGAAAATAAAGGAAATGATAGATGGCAGTTGTTTCTTAGAAAGTGGAACGATGTAGTTGAATCAATAATAAAAATTGAATTTAATGAAAAATGGCAAATATTTTATTCTACTTATAGTAATAAACTCTCATATTATTACTTATTTTAAGAATACTTAGATATTATAGAAAAAAAAATTTGTAAAAGTATAAACAAATGAATTTTTTTATTTAAGAACTACTGTAACTTCTCATATTGAAAGCATATATTCAAATCTTAAGACTAACTTGCAAGTATCAATAAAAGATCTTTATTGAATTTATATAGTAATTTTTTTAATGATAACTAATTAAAAAAAAAAATTAGCAGTATGATTGCATCAAAGTGTATTCATCTTCCAATCTTTGTACATAATAATCCATTGTTTATAAATATTAAAGGCAAAGTTTTAAAATTTTTTGCTCTCAAAAAAAAATAAATGAACAATATCAAAAAGTAGTATATATAACTACATATATAAGAACTCTTATCACTATATACTGGATTTTTTTCAAAAAAATGGATTTGTCTTATACTCATTATATTCAATACTTAGTAAATACAAGCCAAGGTTTAACTTTTGATAATATTCATAAATATTGGTAAATTCAAGGATATTCATTAATACAGGATGAAAATATATATTACTATAGAGATACTTTATAACTAATCATATAAAATTTATAAGAAAAATATTAAGAGTGGCCAGAATTTTAGTAAAAAGCAATACAGAAAACATTAAATAATATGATTAATACTTTAATAATAGTCTTACAAAATCCCAAAATTATTTTTACAAAAGAATATCCTTCTGATGCTACCAATAAACAATCAACTATTTCAACTAGAAGAGATTCTTTCAGATTTAAATTAGTAGAATAAAAAGTAAGAAAATATACTCCAATCTGAATATAATTCTTGTACTTGTCAATTAAATAGAAATTAAAAAGTTATTTTTAATATTTGTATAAAGATGTGTCCTTTATAAAATAAAGTCTATATAGTATTAAATAAGTTTTATTAATTATAATTATTTATATTTATATAAAATTATTAATATTATTAGTATTAATTAAAATATCCATTATAAATATATTGTAAATATGCAAAAACTCTATTTAAATATTATAACTGATAAATATTAATCAAGATATCAATCATATTATATATTAACTTTTTTAATTTTAGAATTATTTTTCCTAATATATTATTATATTATTGTATAAAAATTATATAATAAGTATATACAGTAATTTATATTTAATTAAACAAATATACATATATAAATATAATTTTATTATTATTATTTTTCATTTACAATTTTATTTACTAATTCAGATAATACAAGTTAACTCAAAATAGGCAAAAACTATATAAAATATATAAAAGTCAGTTAATAATAATATTCTTTATAAATTTTACTAATTTTAAAAAAGGATTTCTTTTACTTACATTTCCAACTATGGCCAAAGGAATATCAAAAATGTCTCGTTTAATAGTAAAACAAAAAGTACATGGTACTGGCATATCTGTAGCACTCTTTAAAATACAAGTAGTCATAACTGATTGTCTAGAATTATCAAATGCATGGGCTGCAAACTTTTCCCAATATTCTACAGCTGATTGCTTATCCATAACCTTTAATTGATAATATGTGATTGATTAATAACATAATAACGTTAAAGGATAAAATTATTATTGCCGCACCTCATATATATAAGTTGTTTTTCCAAGTAATTGGTCTTTTGACCATTGAGTCAACAAAGAAAATTCTTTTCCTACTAAAGCAATTTCTCCAGTTCTACGCCAAACTACCGTTGGTGTACCAGAAAAGCTTATTAATTTTTCAAATTCCTAATATAAATATATTGTAAATGAGAAAGATTATAAAGATTATATAAAGAACATTATATTTTAGTTAAAATAAGAATTACACACTAATATTGTTCTTTGAAAGCATTTTTCCACTAAAATTAAATCTTCTTCAGTAAGATTCATTATAAGTGCAATGAATGATGGTCTGAAAGTAGCCAATGCTCTAACAATACGTTCAATATGATCTTTATCCATTCTATCTCACAAATAAAAAAAACAACGAGTTAAATATATTTATAATTAATCTTCACTTGAAAATTCAAACTATATAATTCATACCTTTCTCTTACCCATTTTACTAGATAATGAAAACCTTCTTTATAAGGGAAAGGTTCCTTTACATTTGCATAAACATTCTCGGGTGTGTTTGAATATAATTTTCTTTTTCCAGTATTTTCCCTTTTATGACTGGTTCCTATTGTAGAATTACCACCATTAATATTATTAGTTGATGCTGTAGCTGCAATAGGACTTGTGCGTTGTTGCTGATGTTGCTGTAAATGCGGGGTTTGTTGTTGCAAAGATGGATCCATCATCCCCATATCTGCAAAACCGGGATGTGGGCCTATAGATTCTGAAGACGCCGTTGATAACATATTACTTAGGATAGAATATTCAAGATTAACTGCCTCGGAACCAAAACCGTAATTGGCTGTTGCAAGAGGGTAACCACTGGGAAATATCGAACCAGGATCTACTAGGTTGCCTTGAAACAAACAAACCGAATGAATACACCGTTCAGAAGAAATAATAAAAGATTAAGATATAAGAAAAGAAATTATGAACTGTATAATTTGTTTTCTATAAATGGTCCATACTAATAATCTTCACGCGTTATACCCTCAACGCAAGGCGCGCGAAATGAACCGATAGTTTATAATTATGCTGGACGCGTAAAAAAATTCCATAATCCTTTCATAAATCTATATTAATCTTTAATTTCAGAATAAAATTTCGAAATACTCAAAGTATTTCGAAACTGATACTCACTAGTACTTGGTTGAAATCCATTATGCATAAATACTGTTTGATTTGGTTGTGGGCCAACTATGTCCTTAAAAAAAAAAATTCTCAAAAGTATTAAAAATATAATAAAAATTTTAAAAACAAATATACAATTGAAAATGTTATATACCAAAATCATTTAGTGTTTGAGATAGAAATAATAATTGGTGTCGAATTTCAAACAGATATGATCGAATCAACAAAATTTGGAATCGAATATTTCATACAGGTTAGTAAAAAGTTGAATATCCGTTAGTAGAAACTACTTTAAATCAATAAAAAATAAACTTCACCAGAAATTTGCGCACCATCATAATTTGAATCTTGTAGATATTTTGCCTTTTTGCGAATTCCATCAGTACATGAACTTGCTAAATCCCTTTTGATACATCGTTGACATGGTCTAGCTAAGGGAAAATAATTAAAAAACCAATTGTCAAAATCGGAAAGTTTTTAAGCTCTCAAAGTCTACTTATAACCATACTTACAATCATCACAAGTCAAATGAGCTTTCTGACAATGAAAACAAGCCCTTGTAGCTTTTTTCCTTCGCATCGAAGGCCCAGTATCATTGTGTTCGGAGCTTGAAAGCTGTGCACTTTCAGACATTATAGTTATTGGATACAGTATTTCAGAAACACTAAATGTTAAGGAATTGAAAATGATTTAAAACTCGTAATGTACAAAGAATTCAAAGATACGTTTAGGTAAGCCGTAAGCAACAGGTGATTTTCGGAAAATTTCTGAATTTTCCCACTGAAATTTTCGATATTAATAAAATGGGGGCGATCCCTAAAACTCCCAATATGCTGTATATTGTATAAGAGTGGACATTTTTTTTGTTGCTCCACATTTTGCTATTCTGAGGCATATCAAATGATTTATTAAACGAAGAGTATTTATTGTCTTCTTTCTTTAAAAGACATTGGAACATGTTGCAAAAATTATTTCGTACGAAACCTACTACTAAGGATGTAGATGACTTGAAGCATACTCTAGCATTATTGGAACCTGACTCGTATGTATTTGTTTGAGATAAGTTTATTAGTTTATTCAATAAGCTGCTAGTCTAAAATGTTTTCCACTGGAAACTTTTGATCGTTGTTTACGAAAAAATAATCATATTTATTACAATAATTGCTTTGGGTTATAAATAAATTTAAACAAAATATTGCATATTCCTTTTTTTTTAAACGAAAACAAATAGCTGGTCTCCACCAGCTCTCGATCAAAATCAAGTTCGCGTCATCTTATGTCAGGATACGGGCGACAAAGCAAAATTGACGTTATATGACTCGGCATATACAATGGCCTCAAATTCTTCGGATGATCGACCAACGACTGAACTTTCTTCTTCCTGGAGTGGTGGTTTTCTTCGTGGAAATTTTCTTCAGAAATCCAGTAGTGCAATAAATATTAAATCTAATGATACTGTTATTAATATGACTGGCCGTCCTCCTCATCATCACCACCATAATTTAGATAATGATAGTAAAAGAAAAAGTTTTGATTCTATAAGTAAATCCAGTATAAAGACTTTACCATCTTCCATGAATCGTAGCAGTCACGCGCTTTTCTCACAAAGAAAGGTGAAAATTTCATCCGAAATGTAATTTCAATTTTATTTTATCTTATATACTTACTTTATATTATTCTGATAGGCTCATAATATTGATCTAATTGGAGAAATGATGTTTGGAGCTGTTCCTTTATCTTACAAAGGGATGACAACTAAAATTCATTTTATTAAATCGCCTAAACCTCAAATATTATTAACCAAATTATTTTCAATTAATCCTGCCGATTTTGAATCAAATTCCCCCGAAAGACGTGGTTCTTTTTCTTCTATAAGCAGTGATACTTCTTTGTCTTCTTCTACACAAGGTAGCGTAGCTATCAATAATGAATCGCGTAATATCATAAAACAAAAATGTGGTTCAAATCCAATATATTCTGATGATTATTCGGAATCGAGTGATGACGATTCCTTTCGTATTATTCCTACATATCCTTCTTCACTTTTTCATCATGGACCTCCAATTCTTGGTTTGAGAACGAGTAGTATTTCCATATCTTCTACTTCTTCTCTTTCAACTTCGCCACGTAGTAACTTCACTAATAGAAGAATGCGGAGATACAGTCAAACTAGTATGGAAAATGGTATATTTAATCCAACTCCTTTACCGGGAAGTATTACGCGACTTGAATCATTAACCACGCGACTAGATCCTCTGAATAGTAATAGTGTACGTTTTCACTAATTTAAGCGTAAATATCTCTCGTATTTTTTTAATTTCATTTAATAATAAACACTATTTATTATATTAATAATAGTTAAGTTTAAAGCATCCTACGCGTTCTATGATGTATGCGGTTGGAGTTGTCATAACATTAGAAGATAATGCGATATTAGAAGAATTTATATTCTCACATTTCGCTTTATTAGAAAACAGGTTACATCAACTCCATTCTACAGCTTTTAGATTACTTTGTCATCTTCTAAAAAAATCACCATCATCTTCTTCTATTAATGGACCTAATTCGGTAAATTGACCTTCAATTTTGTGAGATATCTTTTATTATAAATTTTATATTAATTAGATTTTATTATTTCTATTTTTCTCACTTAATATTATAAGATATTTAATCCGTCGAGTAAGAGATTTTCAGTAACATCTCTTTCTTCGTTAATGCTCCAAAACGAACCAATCTGGTTAGAAGCTGTTATGCGGTTTAAGACTTCACTGTGCCAATTGTATAGTACTCCGCGAATCCAGGTATCAATGACATAAGAAAAGAATTCACCAACCTACTACGAAGTAACTCCTTGGAAAATGTTGCTTTACCTACCTAAAATGTGCACGCTTTTGCTTAATAGAATTTGCGTACGCATAAGCAAAGGTGGCAACAACTAACTCCTTAATCATCCCTTACAAAAACTTTGCGCAAGGAGCCATTGTGGTTGAACATGTCGACATTTCCGCAACAAAGGAGTAAACTTGCGAAAAGCCTATTGAATGAATTGACTTTTTTGCTGGAAAATTTCGATAATAAGAAATCGAATTTGTATCCTTTTTTTTTAAAAAAAAAACCCAAAAAAAAATCAATATTAACTTAATTTTATTATTCTTAATTGTTTTCCTTAATTCAATCATTTTCATGAAAATCAGTTTTATCTCTACGCTGATATCCAGCGTTTTAATGTACCATCTTGCATGGGTTCCTACAGTTGCTCCAATTTCGGGTTTCGAAGAACGGGTAACTTTAAAATATGATGCTTTTTTATTTATTTTAAAAAGGTGTTTATTGTCTTCTTTATTAAATAGAATGGGAAGAATTTATTTTATGATCCGCTATGGGCACAATTAGGGTATTTTATTTTTTCTTTGAAGATCCTAATTTAATGGTTCAAAATAAATAATACAAGATGCTACGCTGAATACTATTATTATCTTTACGTTTTAGGGACTTATATGGCAGTATAGGTACACCTTCAATAATGAGTCGGACCATTATTGTTGGTAAAGATGCAAATACAGTCCGTCGCATCTTATTTGTTTTAAGCTATTTTATTCGGTGTAATGAAGTTTATGAAAGAATGGAACATTTGGTTCCAGTAGAGAGCCAATTCGAAGAGCTAAAAAAAGTTCAGGTGAATTCGAAAATAATTTAAATATTTACAAGATAATATTAGTTCAAAATTTCGCGTCAAAAAAATTATCTTCATCTTCAAAAGTTGTTAAAAGTGTCGACAATATAAAAATGCTGTTAATATTTATAATCCAACTTATTGGACGTGAATAATTCTTATCAGGTTACTGATAATCGTGACAATTCCACCGAAAATTTATTGGAAGTTCCAATGCCAAGGTAGGATTCATTTTAAAAAACATTTAAAATGTGTGTTTGATTTACATTTAATTGCAAATTATATATAGATCACAAGATCCCACCACTATAATACCAACTGCATCACCTAAAGAAACCCATAATGAGGATGATGACCCGTCCAGTAAAAAACTTCCATATCGAGCGGATGAATTATTTGTAAAATCATATGGGAGGTCACTTATGGTTGGTTATTGTGATACTTACATGTCTGATTTTGTATTGATGGGTCTTCCTAGACTTGACGAATTTCAAGAATCTTTGGATATTGACTTAAAGAATTCTCTGCTGGTAACAATTTTTTTTTATCCTGCTTTATACAAAAAATTTCAAATATTTATCTAGAATAATTTTTTTTCAGATGCAACCATTATCTTCCCACGACACAGTTTCAAAATCTGTTTGTATCTTGGGAGAATTGGATAGATTGTAAATATAAGATACAATTATTTAATCGCGTTCATACTGAAAAAAGTTTTTAATACAATCAACACAATCATTAGAAACTGTGCAATTTTAGGTTATAGAACAGTTACGGTTGAAGATCACATTTTTGTTCCACTTCATACATCAGATTACATATGCTCTATGTTACATCGATGTAAGGACTTATATACAACTATGGGAATGCCTGCAGGATCGGTAAGTGAACGTTTTAATAAATGATAATTTTCTCATAATTTGCTGACATTAATCTTATTTATAGTGTCTCGAGTATATAGAAGATCATTTAAGAATATTATATTATAAGGCTGTGATGTACAAGAAATTATTTACATCTTCGATTCTGACATCCACCGCTACAAGAACTTCTCCTTCAATAGCATCACCATCAATTTATACACCGCCTTCATCAGAAAACTTTCCATTGGATATGTTAGACACTATAGGATTACAAGAATCGGATATCCCTTTGGTGAAAGCCATTAATTCAACTTTATGATTTGTTGTTTTTATTTTATTTTATTTTTTTTTTTTTTTTTTTTCTTTATAAATTATTTATAAATTATTTATTTATTTATATATTTATCTATTTATTACATTATATTTATGAGGTAACGATTGTTTTTTATATTTATTATAAGATAAATTTATGGTGCCTTTTTAATCTCAGAATTATAAAAAAGATGATGATCTAATTAATGAATGACAACATTATCTCACCTCTGGGAAAAATCATGCAAATTATACTATATATATATAAAGTTACTGAAAAATTATGCAAAAGTTTAAATTTGATAAATCACTGTTTCATTTCTAAAAATGATTTTTTCTGATAATAAAGAAAAAGTTTTTTTCCCTCACCTTATTTTTTTTTTATTCTCTTTTTAATGTGTTTACGCGTTGATCTACAGGCGCAGTTGATACAAAAGCCACGAACTCAACTTTTCGTTTTTTCTTAAGTTTACAGTAAATTTTCGCTCTATATACATATAAATGATATAATGATAGCTGCATTTTCTTTTCATACAGATCAACATTTTGACCAAGCTTCTACGGCTACAGATGCGATGATGAATATAAGCAGCAATGGTCCAAATTTCACAGAAGAGAGACATAATCTTTCATTATATCAAAATCAACATGAATTTGTAAGACAAGACATAAAAGAAGCCTTGGGTTTAAACGTAATTTCACCTCCTGAACAATCATCTATCGTCATAAACGGTCATCTTTATCATTATCTGCCTTCTTATCGTCAAGTGAAACGTCGTCGTCGTCTCACCGAAGAAGAAACAAATGTATTGAATAATATTTTTGAGAATGTACAAAAACCTGATGCGAATACACGTGCTCAATTAGCTCAAAAACTAAATATGTCCTCACGTGCTATTCAAGTTTGGTTTCAAAATCGTAGAGCAAAAGTTAAAAGAGACGCGTTGGAATCAAACAATGCAGCAAAAAATAATGTATCAAAGGAATTAACTTTGGTTGCAGATTATTACTCGGAAAATATGAAACATCCTTCTTCTTTAACGCTAAATCCTACTTCAACATCATCCCTCAGAACATCTGGAACTACGCCAAATTTGGCTATTTCTTCTAATACAAGTTTTCCAAACGATAATTCTTATGGTACACATTTTATTAATAAAAATGACAATGGTGATAATGACGTTATGAATGGATTTATTCAACAAAAAAAAATTGGCTGTAGTAACGTTGATTATTGGAACTTTCATTGGAAATCTGTAGAAATCGACGATCAATCTGCATACAATTCTCAAGATACAAATGGGCAAGGTAATTCTTTATTTTGTTTATTTTTAATTAATTAAATTTTTTTTTTTAATTTTATTTTATCTTTATTTTTGAAAAATAAGAATTTGAGGCTACACCTTTACTAGCATTTCCATGTATTCCCGAACAATCTTTTTTTCAACCTGCACAAGATGACTCCTTCCGTTACAGTTTATCTTCAATTAGACCATATGGAATTATAACTTCTCCACTAAATAATAACAATATGCCTAATCTTTTAAACATGTCAAACACTCTCAATACTGACTATCCGTTTTTGGACACGCCACAAAAAATCATTTCTGACCAAAATAATATATTTGAATCCAACACACAGGAATACAATTATCTTGCGCACTCTCAAAATGATCGACATTTACCTTTATCTAATATGTTACCTATCAACAAAAATAAATCAACAATTAAACAATCTTCTTCGCCAATTCTGTCATGTAAACGATTACCTCAACAAAATTCCTGCCCTGCAAATGATGTTAATGGATCTATTGCAACTAATGGTATATATAACTCTTTCTCTCTCCTTTTCTAAAAATATTCGGAATGGAAAGTTTTTATCAACAAGAAAGGGAACAAAGACGTGGAAAATTGATTAATGGAAAATGTTTTGAAATTTGTTAGAGGTTTATGAATGCAATCTGAATTAATTTCATATCGCGTCATTTTGTATTTTATTTGTATTGTGATCTTTAATATTTTCACACACTATGTATTATGTTCTAATATAAAAACAATTTTTATTAAATGTAAAACTATAGACATTTCTTTCATACTTATATACGAAATAAATTGTTTAATAAATCGTAAATTGATTTATTTAAAAATATTTCATGTTTTCGCGCAAATTTAGAAAAAAAAAATAGTAATGAATGAGCTTCTTACTGTAGTAGAATAAGTGATTTATATTAGTGTAACTATTTGTGAGTGTTTTACCAGCATTATGACATAACTTCTATATCCTTTAAATATGAGTTTCCGAATTCAATTATTCCTTAAATTGGCATGTGACATGACCTGGTAATTGTTATATTAATATCAAATATAAAAAAAAAATATATTCTAATTCTACTTTCACCCTTTATTAATCCATCTTTTTCGTCTTGTTATCTTCTATTCAACCTAAAATTAAAAACATGTCTTTTAGTTCAAATTACGGTGCTCCAGGTGTTCCCGCTCCCCCAGGAACATTGTATAATACAACTAACTCTACTTCTACTTATAGTGGGAGTAGTACAGCTCCACCATCGTCCTCAACTTATGGCAACGGTGGGTCATCCTATAACGGTGGTTCTTATAAGAATTCCTCTAGTTATAATTCTTCATCTTACTCTTCGTCTTCAAGATATGGAAACGATCGTGGTGTAGATCGTTCTTATGATGATCGTAGTCGAAGAGATCGTAAAGAGTAAGTTCTATTTTATTCAACGTTAGTTCTTTTTCCGTAGTTTATATTCAAATCAAGCATTTCTGAAATTTCACAAAAAAATAAATAGCTATTTTAAAGGATTTATCGTGTCTTATTATTGTTTATAATTAGTATTTTTTTTAACTGATCAGTTCGCATTCGCAGTCTTGAACTGCTATATATTTATTGTAAGGATCAATTACAGTGAATTAAATAATTAAATAATTTGACTCCTTATTATTTACTTGTTCTAATAATATAGATATGATTCTCGCAATTCTAGCTATCGAGACCGTAGTCCAACATATGATAGCTATGGAAGTCGGGATCGTTATTCATCATCTAGTTATCGTCCAGGTGGAAGTACTTATTCAAATGATCGCATGTCAAACCTCGGATCAGGTTTGGTTAAGCAAGAGTGGGATTTCTCTAAACTTCATAAATTTGAAAAGAATTTCTATCGTGAACATCCTAATGTCATCTCACGATCAATGATTGAAGTTGAGGAGTACCGTAAATTTCATGACATGAAAGTCTTTGGTCGAGACATTCCAAAACCAGTAGAGACTTTTGAAGAAGCCAATTTTCCGGGTATTTTCAATTTATCTTTAAATTAAATTTCTTTAAATTTCTTTAAAATAAAATATTTGAATATTTGTAAATTTAAAATTATTTAGCTTACGTTTTGAAAGAGGTTCTGGATCTTGGATTTAAAGCTCCTACACCAATTCAATCTCAAGGATGGCCAATGGCACTTTCCGGACGGGATGTTGTAGGTATAGCTGAAACAGGATCCGGTAAAACCTTAGCATATTGTTTACCGGCTATTGTACATATCAACGCCCAACCATTCCTTGAACCTGGTGATGGTCCAATTGTTTTAATTCTTGCACCCACACGCGAATTGGCTGTGCAAATTCAACAAGAATGTACAAAATTTGGCAAGTCCTCAAAGATCAAAAATACCTGTGTATATGGTGGCGTACCTAAAGGACCTCAATCTCGCGAATTATCACAGGGCGTTGAAATTTGCATAGCAACGCCTGGTCGTTTAATAGATATGTTAGAATCTAGGCGAACTAATCTTCGCCGAGTTACTTATCTTGTTTTAGATGAAGCGGATCGCATGTTAGATATGGGGTTTGAACCTCAAATTCGTAAAATAGTAGACCAAATTCGGCCAGATAGACAGACACTTATGTGGAGTGCAACTTGGCCAAAAGAGGTTAAAAAACTCGCCGAAGATTATCTTCATGATTTTATTCAAGTGAACATTGGTTCATTGGATTTATCGGCAAGTCATAACATTACGCAGATAGTTGAAGTTTGTGCAGAGTATGAAAAACGAACAAAGTAAGTATCGATTGTGATAAATATTTATTTACCAGTGTATCATTTGTTGAATTTATTTTATTTTTCTTAATTATAGATTGGTTAAACATCTCGAAAGAATTATGGATCAGAAGGATAATAAAACGTTGATCTTCACTGGAACCAAGCGTACAGCGGATGAAATTACTAAATATTTACGTCAAGATGGTTGGCCGGCACTTGCAATTCATGGTGACAAGGCTCAGAGTGAACGTGACTGGGTTTTAAGTGAATTTCGAAGTGGAAAATCTCCAATTATGGTTGCTACTGATGTTGCATCTAGAGGAATTGGTATGATTTATTAACTACATTTTTGCAGTTTTTAGTTGTTTTAACGATTTCTTGCCCTTTCTCGTAAGTATGTAGGTCCCCCCATAAAAATGCCAGCAGTAGCCGCGGGCAGAAAGTGTAAATCGAATAACGCGCTTACAATTTAAAAAATTTATATCAAATAATAAGAAAAAAATTTATATACATAAGCACAAATTAAAAGTTTAACGAATTGAAAAAAATGATAAAATTATAATTTCAAATAAACCCATACAAATACCACAAAACACGAAGAAATTCCGTCTCTTGGCTAGTTGTCACCGGGTCCTGTTTGGTCTTTTACAGAGTCTGGCTGATTCAATAGCTTACCAAAAGCTTAAATGTTTCCTCACTTATTTTCTAGTCAGCTGGCTAGGAGAAAAACTATCAAATTTTGATGGAAACTTATGACAAAACTAGCTCAGGCGGTTTTTTGAAGTGCCAAACACTTGAATTGAGGGATTTCATGTGTGCCGCCTTTCTTTGACTTAAAAGAAGCGTCATGTTGTGTTGTCCTCTCCCGTGATACTTTCTTTACTTGCCTGCCGCTGCTCTTCGATTCTGGCATTGGGACTTACATATCCTTTTATTATATATATATATATATTTGTTTATTTGTCTGTCTGTCTGTTTTATTTTATTTGAATTTTTTCACATGGCCGTATTGTTAAAATTGCACGGATTGCTATATGCATTTCTACATAATTGGCCTTGGGCCGATAGAGTGCCTTTGATTTATAGCAGGATTCTCTGATTTATTTAATTTGCTCACAATATTTTTTTGGACTTCAGATGTTAAAGATGTTAAGCTTGTCATCAATTACGATTTTCCTACTAATGTAGAGGTAAGGAAAAAAATATTTTTTTCTTATTACAATTATTTTCTTTTTTTATATATAATCTGATTTATTTTACTTTGTGTAGGATTATGTTCATCGTATTGGACGAACAGGACGTGGTGGTGCAAAGGGCTCTGCTATAACGTTCTTTACAATGGATAATGCCAAACAGGCTAAAGATTTGGTGAATATATTGCGCGAAGCTAACCAGGAAGTAGATCCGAAGTTGGCAGATTTAGCAAAAATTGCTGCTGCCAACGTTAACAGCGGTAAGTTTTTGTTATGTTTTCGTTTAATTCATAACAAGAAGGTTAACAAACAATCAAAATTCTCTTTTTCAAATAGGACGGGGAAGGTATGGAAGTCGTTATGGCTCTAATAGTAGCCGCGCTCGTTGGTAAATAAATTTAGAATTTCTGCGGAGTTGATACGAAATGAAAATTGTTTTAAGCGAGTTTTAAATATGAAGTAATAACAAATGCACGAGTTTAGCTATGATATACATTTAGAAATAATCATACAAAATCAATAAAAGAAAATTCAATCCACGTGAGAGTGTTCGGCCTCATGGCCGGAATTTAAGTTTTAATTTATTTTCTATAACATTAAAGTTCAACCTATTCTTCAAATGGTTCACCAATTGCAGTTTTCCAGGCCTTTTTCAATACATATAAACCTTCCTTGTTTTCTAAAGTAAATCCTTTCCTCTTGACCCACCCATGATCAACAGTAACAATAACACATATATCATGATCTTTCCACCTTCCTAAATCTTTTGCCCACTATCAGAATCAAAAGAATTCAATTAGTTAATCAATTTAAAAAGTAATAAACTATAAATATGCGTGTAATATAATTAATATACATTACCCAAAGATCTATTGAACCGGCTCCCCTATATAAATTAGATGACATTTTATTCATGTAAGGAATTAATCATTATTAATTAATTATCATTACTTACCATTTTTGATACGCCATATCAGATAATTTTGCTTCTTTATCAGTTTGAACATTTTTGATACTAGTCAGTGGAATAGATTTGTCTTTTC
The DNA here is from genome assembly GCA_003550305.1 of Glomus cerebriforme. NCBI lineage: Eukaryota > Fungi > Glomeromycota > Glomeromycetes > Glomerales > Glomeraceae > Glomus > Glomus cerebriforme. Next base: position 538,505 of record QKYT01000003.1, on the reverse strand, counting down.
CGTCAGGAATATAATAATTAAAAATATATAAATAAGTCTTAGTGATTGCAATGTATTTATCTCTATATAAAAGAGGCTCGTCATCCATTTTACGCCATTTGACTTTAACATCCGCATAATGGTCTATAAACTCAGGAGGAATGGGAAGTTCTTCTTCCTCTTGCGCTGTTTTTAATTGTGGTTGATTACTTGTAGTGTCGATAGTTGGTTCATTCCTGTGAGCACTTTCAATCGTCTCGTTTGGTTTTGGTATAAGTTCAGTGGTTTTGTCTTCATTTGATACTACAGGTTCTGAAAAAGGAGTTTGTCGTGCGAAGCTAGGACTATCTGGTGGTGAAGACGTGTCAATAGATCCTCCTGTTGAGCCCGAATCACTACGTTTAGTTCTGAACCCAAATGGCATTTTTTAACGTTCATTTTGCTGCAACAATAAATTCTAACACCCAGTAAATATGTTAGTAATGTCAAATAATAACGTGATCGTCTAATTTGGACGATCTTTGGGCAAAAAAATTGTCATTCACTATACATCACGTGGCAACATTGAAAAATAGAATTCATTAAAATATATATATTTTTTTTGATTAATATTAAAATGTATCCTTTTTTTATTGGCTTGTCGCCTGCCAAACCAAAAGTAATAATTATTTTCCAAACAATATACACTATATACTAAATAATTTTTTTTGTATCTACAATTAAATTTCGGTTTGATTTTATATTTAACCGAAAAAAAAATTATGAATAAAATATACAAAGGTGGATTAAATTACCACCATAATTTTTATATTTCTACTAATTTGCTATCTACTTTTTTTTTTTACATTACATTTCAACAAAATTATTCTTAATTCCCGTCGATTGTTTTATTCCATTGTCCTTTTCTACTTAATTATTTGCTAAATTTTTAATTTCTACTTTAAAACAAATTCTTTCCTTTTTCCCTCTTTTTTATTAAAGAAAAAGAAATTTTAATAATATATATTTTTTCTATTTCCCGCCGCCCTCCCTTAACCTTCTTAAGACGAGCCAGCTGAAGCATCGGCAGCTTCCATCCTACGATACAAATCGATTAGACTTTCTGCTCCGACTTCTCGAGGCCAGAAATACGTCACAAACTGCCACAAATTGAATTGCCATCGAGGTTTCTCAGCGGCTAGCTTTGTGGCGAGGATTTCTCCAATTCTCGCGCCAATAACCTTTAGCGACTCTTTAATAAGTCGAGCCTTTTCCTTTCCACTATATTGACTCGACTCCTGTAAGTGTACATTAAAACAAATCCTCCAGTTAATTTTAAGTCATTAAGACAAGACGAAATAAATAAATAAAATAAATAAATAAAAGGAAAAATTTTTTACCTTCTTGAGCCATTGAAGATTATCTTTAACCGGGCGCAGTAACTCTTTGCATTCTCTATCATTTGGTGTTTGAGTGGATTCCTCCTCATCCAAGTTGGCAGCCGGTTTCGCAACCTTCTTGCCTTTAGCGGGAGCGACAGTACGAGAAGAGGATGGTCCTGCATCACTAGAACCATCTACGCGAGGGCCAGAACGAATTCGAATACGTCTCTATTAAGAGTTCATTATTAATATTTTATAATAAATGATTAAACAAAACTTATAAAATTATTATTACTCACCCGTTCTTCCTCATCATCGTCCATCTCTCGGACGACTTTCAACAAATATTCGGCCCTTCGGACGACCTTGGCCGTTAGGGCTGTTCGTTGAGCGCCATCACCTTCGTCGATGGGAAGCTTATCTGTTAGGCCCAAATCTTGGTCCCCGCGAATAGCTTTCCAATTTCCAAAACCATGTTTATAAATTCCAGCAACAAGGGAATCATCTTCAGACCGGTTCCATTCGGAAAACCAGTTTGTAACTGGTTTTGTAGGCATTGCAATCCTAAACCTCGCATAATCTGCGATGCCTAGATTTTTATTTTTAATTAGTATTTAATGAACGAGTAAAATGAATAAAATACAAGAACTTACCCTTCATTTTTTCGTACAAACTTCTTAGGTCAGCAACGCGTTGAATTAACGCACCTGCGTTAATTTTATCTACGTCGCGATATGTGGCTTGTATTGCTTTACCACGAGGATTGGCAAGGTTAGCATCATTTGATGCCTCATGGTCTTCAACAGCTTTTTTACACGTTAGATATAAGTCGTCATAGACTGCAAGTAGTTGTTGGCGGTCCTTTTCTTGTAAGCCAGCTTCTGCTACTACTTCTTCATATCGCTGATGGATGTCACCAAACTTCATAACACCTTTTATTAAGGCCCGTATGTCCTTCTGTGACATTTCGCGTGAAGAACCTGATGATGACGCTGCAGTTTTTTGTCTTTTTGATGTCTTAATTATTTCATCGTCATCCTCTGAATCTTTATGCTTCCTATTCGATTTTGATCTCTTTTGAATATTACGATCGTCATCATGTTCGGACGACGATTGTTTGTAACGTCTTCCGTTTGATCTCTTTCCGTTCGTGCTATCACCTTTTCTTTTACGTGAACGTGATTTCTTCTTTGCACGACCATCATCGGAGTCTGAATCGGAATCATCTATATCTTCACGTGAATCTCCTGAATGTTCATCATCTGAATCCACCTTTCGTTTATGTCTAGATTTTTTGGGACGAACTTCATCATCATCATTCACCTTTTTCTTCTTTCGATTCTTTTGCTTCTTCTTACGACTAATCTTTTTCTTTGGTTGCTCCTCGTCATCTGAGTCGATCGCTTTAATTCCACCTCCATGAATCGTTGTCTTGCGCTTCGATCCTTTATGATTTTCATATCCATCTTGCTCTTCGGCCTGAATAAGTTCTGCGGCAGCCTGTGCTATACGCTCTCTCTCTTCTTGAGGAATGATGTCTTCCCAACTCATGTCACCATCACCAAAGTCAGCCACTTGGAATTGTTTTAAAAATTCTTCCCCACCAAGACTACTGCTTGATTGGTCTCCAACAGTATCATGAGTTTCAGCTCGGGCTAATATATCATCCAAGTCGAGATCATCAAGTTTTTTAGCGCCCTCACTTTCTTTAAACATGTTTTGAGCACCAAACTTCAGAATTGCGGACAATTCTTCACGACTGAAATTGTCTGAGGATTTTGAACTATTCTGATTCTTTTGCAAAATGCTCTTCCCAGAAGTATCCATCTGTTTAATGATACAATATTCAAGAACCATTTTACGTTTGGCGCGATCGAGGATGCTTTCTTCAATTGTGTCCTTTGATACAAATCGATAGACATTTACGTGGTTCTTTTGTCCAATACGATGTGCTCTGGCCATCGCTTGAAGATCATTTTGTGGATTCCAATCGGAGTCGAAAATAATAACGGTATCCGCTGTATTAAGATTAATGCCTAAACCACCGGCACGTGTCGATAGTAAAAAAACAAAATCTAGTGAATTTGGAGCGTTAAATTGTTCGATGGCCTTCTTACGAGCTTCTGATGGAACGCTTCCGTCCAACCGTTGATGTTGATAACCACGCAATTTAAGGTAGTCCGTCAGAATATCCAACATTCGAACCATTTGAGAGAAAATTAAAACTCGATGGTTGGATTCTCTTAATCGTGTTAATAATTTATCCAAAAGTATCATCTTTCCACTGTTGGTAACAAGACCACGCAATTGATCTTCATTACGGACTGTACGAGGTTCAGCATTTGGGAATAAGAATGGATGATTACTTGCCTTCTTCAATTCGACTGCAATGTTCAAAAGGCTCATTTGAGAAGAGCCAGTGACACCTTCATTCAAAACATCAAAATTTTTTGTAAGGATGTTCTTATAATAGTGCATCTGTAAGGCGGTTAGACCAACTCTGAGTATCCTTTCGGTCTTCTGCGGCAATGACTTTTCAACATCCTTTTTAAGGCGTCTAAGCATATATGGTTCTAGATCTTTATGCAGGTCACGGATCTTAGATTCTTGTTCTGCGTCAGGTGCTTCAATATCAATTTCAGCGGTGATCTCAAAATCCGACATCAAAAAATTTACCAACGCGCATAACTCCTTGACTGAATTCTGTAAAGGTGTCCCAGTTATTAATAACCGATTTGAAGTATTAAATGTTGATAATACTTCATGCAGTTGAGATTCGCTGTTCTTTAAGCGATGAGCTTCGTCCACTGCCAAGTACTGCCATTTTATACTTCCGAGTTCTTGACGATCCTTTAAGATGAATTCATATGTTGTTACTAAAACGTTAAACTTTGGTCGTCTTATCAATGAGGTTGAAGGAAAAAAGAATTCATGCTCGCGGATTACTTCTCGACTTTGTGAATTGCCAGTATATATAATAACATTAAGGTCAGGTGCCCATGTCTGGAATTCATTTTGCCAAGATCCAATTGTTGACAAAGGCACGACGACCAAATATGGTCCATAGTGTTCCATTGAATGGTAGAGGTATGAAAGGAACGAAATCGTTTGAACAGTTTTACCGAGACCCATCTGTAATCATAATATCGAATGAATAAAATCATGAAGTTATAAATAAATACGAGTTGTTACTAAAAAAACATACTATATACCTCATCGGCAAGTATACCGTTCTTGTTTTTAGACCATAAATGAGCGAGCCAATTCAATCCAGTAAGCTGAAAGTCTCGAAGCTCACCACCAACCAAATAACTAGGTTGTGATGTTAAAGGTTTAAATGGTGGACGGATCTTGTTACTTCTGTGAGGAACTCTCATGTTATTATTACGATTAATAAAAGCGACGATTTCAGATTGAAAATCGTTTCTTATAGATTCATTGTTTTTTATAATTTCATTTTCGGCTGATTCCCAAGTACAATCTTGGTAGGGGAGACGTTTGAATTTGCATAAATATTCAGTAGTTGATTTCTCCTCGATTGAAGACGAGGTTCTCACTGCTATGATTCGTTCTACTGTCTTATAATCTTTTAATATATCTCTAGCCATTTCCATCTTAACGTCAATTGTTTCCTTATCTTCCGGACTTTCTAACAATGCTCGCTGTTCAGCTAGGTAATTCTTGATATAGTTTTCCAACTTCTTAAATCCTTTCAAGCCACGAAGACTGTCATAATTTTCCCACGTATTATGTAAATGACTCCAACCTTTCCACTTAATATAGAATTCCATATTTGTTCTTGGATCCGCTCGTTCATCATTTCCTGTATTTAGTAATGTAAATAAATAACAAAGGATTGTTAACAATTTATTTGATAGTAACGACGGTTGTATTACAACGCACCTATTCCTTCTACCTTCCTAATATCATGAATGCTTTCGATTACATTCTCTTCTAAAAAAATATAATTTTTAAAAATATATATGTAAAATGTCAACATAATTGAAAATTATAATCATCTTTACCTTCTTCTGGTTGGGCGTATTCATCAATTTGTATATCATCCTCATAGGCTTCAAACCCAAGCCGTTTATCAATTTCGTCTTCGTTATAATTCGTGATCGTACGGACACGTCTGGAATATCGTTTTTCCATAACGAAGTCATTAGCGTTAAGGAATGTACTCTTCTTTTGCCGTGACGATGTTGATGATGAGGCCTTCTTCGAAGAATGCCAATCTGGATCAGTGTCATTTGCAGACGAAGTGTCTTTATTCGTCTGAGATGACGAAGCAAACACACTATCTTCATCATTTGTATTAGAAGCAGAATTGTCCCAATCTATTAATAAAAAGATAAGACGATATGATATGTAAAAATGATCAAAAGTTTATGTCTAACAAAAAAAGTCTAATGAAGAATGTAATCATCATCGTTGAATTTAGTATACAGTGTCTGAAAAGCTTACTTTGTGATTTTGAAGTTTTTGATTTTTTCTTTGGTATGACTTTCTTGCCGGCAATTACGGTCTTCTTACGTTTCCTTGAGGTAGTAGAAGATCCGAGTTCATCACCATCAGTATCTTCTTCTGAGGATGAAGGTAACTAAGATATTTAATAAATTATTTTAATGGATATTATAAATGAATAATTAACACATAATTATGTAAGTATTCATCATACTTTGTAACTAACAGCACGAGTAGTATTGGCCGTGCGTCGAGATCTACGCAGACCGTATAACTCAGGGTCGAGTTCCGCAAATTCTGAACCTAAAAGCCGAAAGTATTATAAGAAGATATAAAGGAATATAAGTTAGTAAAGAAACCTATTATTTTGTCGAAAGTTTTACAAGATTTATAAATTTCTAACGTTCTAACTAAATGTTGGCAAAGCAAAATATTGTAGATGAAAACAGGTGTATTTGCGCGCTTTATATAAAAAGAAGATGAAGCCCACGTGTAAAATCTTTAGAAGGGTTAAATTATAGATTTATAGAAACAAATAATGGTAAAAAACACGATAAAAACAAAATTTTAAAGAGGTTGTGTTACATATAGATCAATAATCTTGAAGATGGTGGCGAAGATGATCGAATAGGAAAGAAAGGTAAATATCGAAAAGTAAGGAAGTATAAAATGAAATAGATAAAAACTATTCAAATATTGGATAAAAAACTATGGAAATTAAAAGAAATTTTCAAAAAAAAGTCGAAAAATAGTTGTTTTAAAGTGATATAATTAGGGAAGGTAGAAGCTAAAAATAGATTAACGATTTATGAAAAAAAAAATTGGAAAAAGTGGATGAAAAGGGTATAATAAGAAAAGGTATAGGTGGAATAAAGCTGGCTTATGTTTATTGAAGTTATTACAATAAATTACTTTACGTGGTATAATATTTTAAAATACAAACAAGTATAGAACAAATTTTTTCAAATGTATAGGTATTTTTATGAAAGAAGCCAGTAGGTCCAGAATAGTAAAGCTTTATTCAGTTGTTTCCATAGTTTCTTGATACATACCTGCCATCTTTGACGAGATTCAGAAGACAAAGAGTATATAAAGTCTTTTAATTAAGTTGCAAGAGTTATTTACTTTGTAATATATGGAGAGGTATTATTTGAGAACTACTATGACGGTTGTGTGGTGATAACTGTCACGGTAAAAAGAAATCTGAGGAAATCATATAAGAATTTCAGATTGACAACCTATTTATTCAGGTCCCAAATTTTCTGATTTTTTATCGGGTAGATTTTTTTTCTCACTAAATATTAATTTCATATTTAATATTAATACATTACATAAATTAAATTAATCTTTAGTCATAAAATGTAAAAATTTATTATGCTTTAACGAAATATCCGCAGTTATGCTATTTTTTTTTTTTCTTGCGATGTTTGCGATGTAGACAGAATGTGTCTGATTGATAACTCCCCTAAATTAGTAATGTAACTTTCCAATCATTTACCAAAAAAATGGAGAAACCACGCCTCATCAATTTCAAATATAGTTGTTCGATTATTTTCTTGAACTATAAATTCTGTAAAGTTAATAAATTTATATATTTCGTAATGTAGGCCAAACATTTTTTTTAACGTTCGGCCAAAATTATAATTTCATCGATTAAATATTATTGGTTAAACACCACTATTGTTACCTGTCCAAATATTTTTTTTTTTTTTTGGATACATAAATATTGCATTGTCAACTCTTTTTTTTTTTAGATTCACTAGTTAAATACATAAACTAGCCATATCTTCTCCAGACTTTAAATTACTGTTATTTTTCACTTTTACTTTTCTTGAATAGTTTGGAACTCCTCAACTATCAGTTCTTGTTATAATTCTGGGACGCTTTTCGTTACAGATACTTCTGTTTGTTATTTATTTCAAGGTTACTTCTTCTTTGGTAACCTATTTCGTTGTTTTAAAAAGATTTTTTTAAACGAAAGTCCTTACCAACCATGTCAGGAGTTTCAAAAAATCCAGATTCTATACACCAAAATAATCTCAAGCTCTTAGCAGATCTCAGTAGACTCACTTTTAATAGGGTCAAAGAGCTGAAAAGTCGATTTCCAAATGGTCCTAATAAGCATCTTTCTCGTGGAAGATATCGTTTACGTCAAGATTGCATACCTCAATTCGACGAATGGGCTTCGTTTACGGAACGTCCACCATCACCACAACCTTCCCCACCTCCACAATACTGGACTAATCAACAATCAGTACAGCTTCAACGAGGTACCTCACAGCAGCCGGGACACTACCAGCGAGGGAACTCACATTCCCAACAAAAATTCTCTCAAGCTTCACAGCAAAGAAGCACCATACAATCTACACAACAACAGGCTGCTTCCAATTCGAGCAATGCTGGAGCAAACGGTCAAACTCCTGCTCCACCGGAAAAGGAAGTCAACTTATCGGTTGCTAATATGCTTTTAAGTTTTGGATTTACTAGTAAGAATTCTTTCAACGAAAAAGAATTGAAAGTGCTTGAAGAACAAGGTCGTTTACCAAAAAAGGAAGAACAAAATCGTCTATTAAAAAAGAATAGTGAGACGAGATCTGTTTCGACAAGGTAGTAATATATTTTTCAAATATAGTAATTAAGAAATTCTTTCAATATCATATACTCGAAAAATCTCATTTACGATTATTGTATGAATTATATTATAGGAAGGCTCATCAGCAAGCGAGCCAACAACAACGACGACAAGAAGAAGGAAAACAATTGGCGATAAAAAAACCTGCCCAAAAGAACGTCGCACTCTCAGCCTCGTCGATTCCGGCGGCATCATTGACTAAATGCCAAAATTTACTTGAAGTAAATATTAATAGAAATATGGATTTTTATTGTTGATATATAATAGCAAATAAACCATTTTTTTAAAATATTTATTAAAATAGAAATACGAAAATATTAGAAAAGGCAGGAAAAGGCTTATTCTCCCTAAGGAGGATGAAATCCGCAAAAGGAACAAGGAAAAAGAAGTCGCCATGAAACGACCACAAAAACGCCCGGCCCTTAAGGGCAAGAGCAAAGACAAAGCTGAAGATTTGGACGAAAATGTCGAAATTGCTGGTGTCAAGAAACACGCACGACCAGAGCAATTTATTGTTGCTTTGAAGCACAGTGCAAAACGTAGCCGCGAAGTTGATGATGTGGTGGCATCTTCAAAATCAATGACATCAAAGAAAAGGAAGACGGAACATAATTCGACCGTTCAAAATGGTGTGAATCGAGCTGTGCAAGTCGCAGCAGAAACGAAGACTCGAGAAGTCCAAACTGACCCTCGACCCCTTATTGCATCAGTCGTGTCAGTCGCAGTACAAACCGATTCGCCTTCTGCGAATGTTTCCTACTCCAAGTCAGCCTCAGAATCAGCCTTGGCAAATGATGAAATAATGAAAGTGGCTAATGAAGCTCACAAGCGTTACGAAGAACTATTTCAACAAGCAACTAACCTAAAACGTCAAGGAGATCGAGATCATAATGAAAATCCAAGCGACTATGCTGAGGCAGCATGTTATTATGCCGATGCATTCTATGAACAATTAATTGCTGCATCACTCGGATATAATGAAAATGTTGTAAATCCCTCCTCATTCATGAATCATGTCATCAATAGGTTCGAAAAAGAAAAGAAAATCCAAGCAGCTTTCATTGGATTAAAGGCCCTGATAACGAGAAGATTCTTTATTTTTGAGGATAAAAGAGTTCGTCCAAAATTAAAGGACACCATTATACGTTATAATGAGCTTATCGAAAAAACCGGAAGGTTATCCGAACAAACTCTGACATATAAACGTGAACATTATAATAAGTAAGGAACCTTTTTCTTTTTTAGGTTTTCATCTTATATTGATTAATATTTATTTCTTTACTAGAGCTCTTAGTGAATCAAATAAAGTGGAAGAATTGGTAAATGACTTCACCAAGTATTGGGATAGGGCGACAACTACGTATAAGCAACTCGGGTTCAATTTAGAATCCGATATTAAAGTTGCCGTTGATTACGTCAGAAATTTGCTAAAAGAATGGCGCAGGGATAATGATTCCAAAAGTAAAGATATTAAGAAAAGTGCGCCTCAGCCAAAATCAAGATCAAACAGATAACCATGGAAAATTTACAATCCGCTCAATCATATAACATGGGATCATTAATTGCAATTTAAAGAGACAATTTTTTTTATGTGATTGTATATATTTGCAAGAAATATTAACTGGAATAAACAACTAATGGTTTATTTGTTTTACATTATTTGCACAATTTAGAATGTTCCTGCGGGATGAAAACAAAATTAATTAATCAAGGGCTCGATTATTTTTTCTTATTGCAAAAATTTTTATTTTTAATTGTAATTTATATTTGTAGCATCAAACATATTTATTTGATTTATGTAAATATATTTATTCTTTAGAGATTAACCATCAAAAAAAAAAAATATATATATTAAGTACTCAAGTAAAAGTGCTTAAATATATAATTTATTGTATGATAGCATAAAAAAATATTATATAATCTAATTTAATTAATCTTTTTTTATATACATAATTTGTAAATAGTTTTTTTTCCTGTTTTAATAAAGCATACAACTTAGTATCCTAGTTAATTTAGTTATTCCATAGAATTATTTGTACCTTTCAAATAATGGTATAGTAACATCTGGTTGTTATTTGACCCAATCAAATCTTTAACTACTTTGTACGAATCAAAAGTTAAGCTGTTTAGGAGGGCAAAAAGCAGTTCCGGAAGTTGAGCGATTGTAAAAACTACAGCAGTACATGATGATGGTTTTCATAATACTTTATTCTTTTTCAGAAAAATATATAAAAAAAAAAAATTGCATTAACTATCACAATTTCAGGAAAAACTTTCATCATTGCTAAATTAAATCTGCACTATTTCATGTGAAGAATATCCTTTAATGCAACTCATCATAAAACAAAAATAATAACATGGAGAATAAAGTATAAACCATTTCAGTATTTACTTATGTAATACGTGAATTAAGTCACATCAGTTTTGCGGATGGATTAAATTAATCAACTATAGCTAAAAATAGTCAACTATAATCAATAAATTGGCATAATTATATTACATAACTAAGGTTCCATCAAGTAATGCCCGGAGAAAAATTCTCTGAATGCCATTTAGATCTCTATTAATCTGAAATCCACACTCATCATACCTAAATACTTTATTCCCACCCAAATTTCTCTTAATATATCCATAACGACTGCATGTTTTACTTGTATATGCTTCAGACACAGATGTTATTATGATTTTACCAAATTCTTTCGCTTTAAATAACAATCAATTCCTAAACCTAGCATACATCTAGCTCATCATTTTTCGAACTGTTTTACTATTAATTTTTCTTTTTTGTCTATGAGACATCTGTATACTATTAAATTTTGGTAACATGATTATGTCAAAAGTCTTAGTCAAGTACTTTATTCACTAAATTTTGAATACATCTTCTCATGCACGCTTGAGTGTGCTTAATAGAGTTATGCTTTTTTGCTAATACTCTGATGGTGTGTGATAATGATTTGGGCTAAACCCTCTGATGAATTCCTCACCTTATAGTCTAAACCTCCTAAACTAGTTTGCCTCAAACCCAAACTCTCCTAAATCACTTTCACCCGAATCACTAGTGTGTGAGATAAAGGCATCAAGAGCAAAGCATAAGCGAAAAACATGATTGATATCATTGTTTCCGATGTTTCCATGACCAATTGTAGGAGAATACCATGTAAGAAAAGTACAAACTCTGGGATCAATGGCTGCAACGTGAATTTCTTCTGCTTGGTTCTCGCAAATAGACTTTCTGTGTACTCATACAAATGTCCAATATCCTAGTTTCCTCTCGTATATTAGCTTCGAGTCCATTTTAACTTTGCCAATCTTATTCGGCCAACCATAATTGCATCTTCAATGTTTATGATGAAATGGTAGCTTCATTTTGTGACATGGCTTGATCACTTATTACAAAAATAAAGCTAAAGTTAAATATTTATATGAAAAAAATAAAATATTTACCTGGCAGAACGCTTTCCTTGTAACTGGCAGATGAAGGCTGTATTAATGGCAAGGATATCCTGAGATAGTTCCCATTTGTCTGTTGGGTTATCTTCTGAGAGAACCATGATCTTTGTGCCATTAAGCTTGAAGACAAACTCGAGGTGAACTGACACAGCCAGTCTCTATGGGCAACAACAACTTCTTTGACCAATCTGCGACTTGATCGTTTCAGTAGGGAACGCAATCCAGATCTCTTGAAATTGATACCGGAGCCGATGTCTGAAATAAGACAGTGGTTTGGAAACTGTGAGAGGAGGTATTGTGTTTCTGTTTTTCAAGATCTTCCTGTTTTGAGCTTGAGATCCTGGCATAAACAAAAGTTTCACGTTGGGATTCCAAGGAGGAGGTGGTGGTGGAGGTGGTGGCGGTGGTGGTGATAGCATGATTTCTAAGTATGGACTCGACGTTATAAACTCTGTGTTCTGAGGGAAGTCTAGAAGATTGTATTTTGCTCTCCCTGTTCCAACGCCGAAGTGTACTAGCTGAAACGCCTAAAAGTTTAGATGCTTTAGAAGCAGAAAGCAACATAATTTTAACTAATATCTGTGTTATAATATATACACTTTTAATGTAGCTAAGCAATGGGGCTATGAATACCTGATAAACGGGTCTTTGAACCAGTGTCAGGTGACTTATGAGAAAAAGATATTCAATAATAGTTAGCCAACCTTTTCTTAACGGTTTTTCATGATATCAGATACCGTGTTTTCACATACTTCCGTAATTCCGCCCAAAAATTTACAAATTCACATTATTTTCCAAATCCAGTAAAAAAATTTTTACCTTAAAATAGGCAAATAGGCAGATCACATTTTTTTGTCAATTATGACTCATTTAACTTTGATTTAAGATATTTAAGATGCCAAAGTTCGTTGATTATCAATTATTTTTTTCGTGAAAGAAAATTATAAAATGGGAAAACTTAATTTAGTTATTCCCCTTCTCCCTTTTCTTATCAAATATTTTTATAACTTATATAGTTCGGATAGTCCAAATAGTGATACTCCAAATAGTGATACTCATGAGCAAATAGTTAATCCCTGGGTGGTGGACGCCGGCGAAGGTCATACTATTGATTATGATAAGCTTATAAAAGAATTTGGAACGAAATCCATTGACGCGGAACTTATAAAAAGGTTCGAAATGCTGACTGGAAAGAAGTGTCACATTTTCTTGAGAAGAGGGGTTTTCTTCTCGCATAGGTACTTTATATTTGCAGTTTAACGTAATATCAACGCATTTTGCTAATATTAACGAGAATTATTTGAATTTGTAGAGAATTCAATAGAATTTTGGATCGTTATGAACAAAAAAAACCTTTTTTCATTTATACGGGACGTGGTCCAAGTAGTTCAAGTATGCATCTCGGTCATATGATCCCTTTTATTTTTTGCAAGTAAGAGAGTCATTTTTTTTTTTATCAAAATTATTGTCCATGAAGTAAAATGTTTTCTTGGTTTAGGTGGTTGCAAGAAGTTTTCAATGTACCAATTGTTATTCAATTAACTGGTTAGTCTTCATAATTTATTTGTAAATTATTTGATTATTTATACGCGTAATTAATTCTATGTGTATTTAGATGATGAAAAATTTATATTCAAGCCTGCATTAACATTAGAAGCAGTGCGTCAATTTGCTTATGAAAACGCCAAGGATATTATTGCATGTGGGTTTGATCCAGACAAGACATTTATTTTTATGAATACTGATTATGTTGGGTTCGTAAGCATTTATTTTTGAATGTAAATCAAAATTTATTCTTTTTCCACCAATTATTTAACGACTGTATTTTATTTGTTTAATAATAGAGGTCCATTTTATCATAATGTTATAAAGATCGCAAGAGGTATCACAACCAATCAGTCAAAGGCTGTTTTTGGGTTCAATGATAGGTGTGTCTAATGTCTTTTTGTAGTCTCATTATTATTTTATTAATATATATTTTTTTTTATTACTCAATATTATAATAGTGATTGTATTGCCAAGCTTCATTTTGTTGCGATACAAGCTGCACCTTCATTTTCCAATAGTTTTCCACAAATATTTGGAACTAAAAGTGATGTTCCTTGTGTGATTCCTTGTGCCATAGATCAAGTAAATTATTACTTTATTCATAAAATGATGTTTTTGATATTAATAATTCGCTGACGAATTTGTAATTTTAGGACCCGTATTTCCGGTTGACTCGTGATGTCGCGCAAAAACTAAAATATCCTAAACCTAGCCTTCTTCATGCTAAATTTTTCCCGGCACTCCAAGTAAAAAACTTTGATGATTTATTAATATAAATAATATTTTGTATGGTTTTGCTTATATTCATTGGAAATTTAGGGGTCTAGAACGAAAATGAGCGCTTCTAATGAGAATTCCGCAATTTTTATGTCGGATACGCCTAACCAAATCAAAAAAAAGGTTTGCTTCTAAACAGAGTGGACTACGTTATTCGGATGTAATTGAAAAATTAATCGCATCTAACAATTCACGATACATAAAAATATTTTAGATCAACAAGTATGCCTTTTCAGGCGGTGGGGATAGCGCTGAAGAACACAAATTAAATGGAGGTAACCCAGATGTCGACGTTGCTTATCAGTATTTATCAGTATTTTTGGATGACGATGAAGAATTGGATGAAATTAAGAAGGTTATTATTTTATTGTTATTAATATTTTGTGTAATGAATGATTCCTTTAACTCTTGTACTTCGTAGAAATATAAATCTGGAGAAATGATGACTGGCGAACTTAAAGCACGTTGTATTCAAGTATTGCAAAAACTTATTAATGAATTCCAGCAAGTATGTTTTTAGAATTTTAATTTACAAATTAAGTTTAAAATTTTATTTATTAATTTTTTTTTCAAAATAAAGAGGAAGTCCGAAATAACTGATGAAATGATACAGAAATATATGGACCCAAATAAAAAAATTGTTGTTGAAGGAATTTGATATTTATTTCTATTAAAAAATTTTTTTATTAAATAGCAATAAATATGCTATAGCAAAAAATTTTATCGTAATATATAAGAAAATTTCTCCCTAGTCACATGACTATATTATGTGATTGTAATTTCGGCGCCGGCGGCTGTTACCTAAATAATACTGCGCTGATTACTGACACTATTAAAAGAGCGAATGTATACACGTTCTTTTCTTGCTTTTTTAATACTTTAACTGACAGATCTTTCCTTTTTTTTTAATTCCAACTGATACTTTGCATTATTTATATGTAACATATTTTCCCTCTCCAGGTTTTTTTATGTAAATTTTGGATTTTTAAATACAACATATCCTTAAAATAAATTTTGGCTATTTTATTTCTTTTAAATTATATATTAAATATTTTGTTGCTTTTAAGTTAGATTCTATTTTGGAATCAAAAGAGTTAATTCTTATATTACTGTATATACTGTATTGCAAATTATAATATAAGTATTAGAAATAAAAAGTATATTTAAAAACTTGTATAATATATAAATCAAAAAAATATTATAGTTTGTAATATAATGATTTAATATTAAAAGGGGTAATATATACTGTATATACTATTAGAACAGTTGACTGTATCACTGTAATAAGTGATCATAAAAAAATTTTTTGGGCTTGAATAATTTGATTGGTTGCATGTATTGTATAATTATAACCAATCAAATTGCGTTGCCCAGTTTACCTTTATCAGATATCATAACGATAAAAAAAAAAATTTTTTTTCTTCCTAAGAACTAAAAAAAATGGATCAGCCTTCCCCTCAGTTGGTTACTCTTCTACAAGGCAAACTTGGACAATTAATAGGAAAGTCTTCGGGTTATATTGAAAACTTACCGGAAGACGTAAAAGCTCGGATCAATAGTTTAAAATACTATCAAGCTGAACATGCAAAATTGGAAGCAAAATTTCAGGAAGAGATCTTGGCTTTAGAGAAGAAGTATTTAGAGTTATACGGACCTTTATATGAAGTACGTTCCAAAATTGTTCGTGGAGAGCGTGAACCAACTGAAGAGGAAATTCAGGCTGGAGAAAAACTTGATGAGGAAGAGCAAGGAAAAGAAGATGACCATATGGTTAGCGAAGAAAATAAAATACAAGAAATTAATGAACAAGTTAAAGGCATTCCAGAGTTCTGGCTTACTGCAATGAAAAATTTAATCACAATTGCAGAAATTATTACTGAACGTGATGAAGATGCATTAAAGCATTTGGTTGACATACGAATGTCGTATCTTGAAAAACCTGGATTTCGACTTGATTTCGAATTTGAAGAGAACTCATATTTTACAAATACTCTCTTGACAAAAACATATTATTACCAAGAGGAACCAGGTTATGGAGGTGATTTCGTTTATGATCATGCTGAAGGTACACAAATCGACTGGAAAGAAGGAAAAGATCTTACGGTTACAGTGGAAACAAAAAAGCAAAAACATAGAGGTAAACTAAATGTTATTCTTAATTTTTAAGATATCTAAATCAATTTCAAATTATTTTATTTATATTATATTATTAGGTACTAACAAGACTCGTATAGTGAAGACCACAGTACCAGCCGAGTCATTCTTTCAATTTTTCAATCCACCTACTGAGCCAGATGATGATATTGATGACGATGATGATAATCTGGATGAGCGACTTGAAATGGATTATCAAATTGGAGAAGACATAAAAGAAAAACTTATTCCTCGTGCTGTAGATTGGTATACCGGTAAAGCATTGAAATATGAAGATATAATTGATGAATATGATGATCCTTTCCTTGTTGGTGATGAAGAAGATGACGAGGATGATAATGGAGACGATGACGACGATGACGACGATGACGATGATGACGATAATGAAGATGGGGTAAGTAATAAATTTATTTTACATTTGCAGCTTCAAATGGTCTAATCCTTTTTTTATTTTATTTTTCATATAGCCCGGAGGAAGAAATGGAAAGGTAGGTAAATGTCATAAAATGATACCGTACCATTCTGCTTATAAATAAATGTACAATGCATTTTAATATCAAATTTTTATTTTATTAGATCAACCAGAATGCAAGCAACATTAAAATCAAGTAGATATCGACGAAATTTATTAAACTTGACGATGGCAAGTAAATGATCAATACTACTACTCACACATCGAAAGTTAATTTAAATCTATGTGTGTATATATAGATATAATAAATTCAATTAATTCAATTAAATCTTGTTATTTACGATTAGCGTTATTAAATTTAACATCTTGCTATCATTTCAACTTTAGAAAAAAAAATTCCACTATAAATTTAATATACACGGTTTTCATAATTCTTTCTGTTCCTTTTTTATTATTTATCATTGTTATGTTCTCGTCATTTCACTCATATCATGTATGCATTGATAATGTTATAAATATCAGATATTTTTTTTACATTTATCAAGATCATTGATTATCTTTGACATTGTTTCAATTTCTTTTGTTGTAGCGTAACCGTGTGCAAACCATCTTATTTTACAATCTGCATCTATCACAAAAACATATCCTCTATAAGCATTATATATATTCAACGCTTCACGTAAGAATTGATCATTTCGAAGGAGAAGGATATAAGTTTTCTGTTACAAAAAAAAGTAATCTTTAGAGATTTTATCTCGTATATATATAGGCAAGAGTATTATATTACATACATGAAGGGATTGAGGAGTTGCTCTACGAATGTTTGGAATGAATAATTTAAGAATAAAAGACTTTAAGACATTCGTCTCAATGTTCAACTTATCTTTCATAATAATAATTATTATCGTATTAGTAAAATCTGAATTCCAATCAATTATAGGAAGATACATACTTGCATTAGTTGTATTTTTGGTCTAGTAGAAAATTCTGTAAGAAAAGGTTCGATAAAGCTCTTTACTTGAATCTCTCCAAATTGATTAAAGAATACTGCTAATAAAGTTGTCTTGTCTCTTAATAAATTCATGGTGTCAATGTTCGTTTTTAATAAAGAACGAGCATTAATATTAGGCATATATAATGCTTTCTATTTGTAAAAAGAAAATTACGTCAAATGAAAATAATTTTTTTTAAAAAAGTAGTTGACTCTTAATAACGTGAATACATATACATCTGCTTTAATAACTTCCTCATTAGCTTCCCATAACTTTTCACCTTGAATTCTTAGCTCATTAAAGCCTTGCCAATAAGATTTTTGATATTCTTTTATTCTAAAAAATAAAAATTATAAAGAAAAAGTCGAAAAAAAATGGATGACTTTCAACAAGATACATACAAATACTCTCTTGTCTTCACGTTCGATTCTACACTGAAAAAATACTTCAGTTTTTCTGACCAAGTTCTCGTATCCGTTTTATGCACATTGTTCGGCGGTTCCTTTGTGCCTAATAAAGAAGGCTTAAAGGAATTTGGATTACTATTTGTATTGTTTTTTTCCTTTACATTATTACGAGTTATTTGTCGTTGTAAAGAAACATGGTGTGTGAAATGCCGCAGGCAAAGCCTCAAGGAAATTGCTGAACGAGAAAAAAGACGCGTTGACATTTTTATCTCAAAATGCCATAAATACTACTAAAATACAAATTCGTCACATGCAGTTAAATGGAAAAAAAAATTTTTTTGGTTGCACAATGATGAACCGCATGAAAAAATTTAAAATAACAGCCAGTCACATTTTATGTTAATTACAGTTACATTCATTCACATTTTTAAATCATAAAGGTGCTTAAATATTGTAACTTACCTATAATTCTTTTTTAATACCGTAGATAAATTATTATGGTAATGTTTTATTTTATCTTTTTCTTTGTAAATTGTTTATTTAAAAAATTTATTATTAACTTTTTGGCAATTACTATTATGTAGTCTAACACTTTACGTCCTTATTTAGCAGCAGTTAGATCTACTTTAACAGCTGCACTTTGTTTAGAAAATTTTTCTTCTCAAGTTGTTGAACGGCATAATAAACCTGAAGTTGAAGCAAGGTATTAAAAATTTAATTTTTCATTGAAAATTTTTTTCATTAAACAAACTAATTCATATTTTTTTTCATAGATCATCATCAGAAGTAGTAATGAATCCTTTAATAATTAGTAGAAATGAAAATGAAAAGGTTTTAATAGAACCTTCTATTAATTCAATTCGTATTAGCATCAAAATTAAACAAGCTGATGAAATTGAAACAATTTTGTGTAAGAAATTTACTAGATTTATGATGCTTAGAGCAGAAAATTTCATAATTCTTAGGAGAAAACCAATTGATGTAAGTATGATGATTAAAACAGTTAAAGAATATTTATTTATTTTCATTTATTTTGATTTTTCTCATAAAAAATGCTTTTTTAGGGATATAATATTAGCTTTTTGATTACCAATTTTCACACAGAACAAATGTATAAACATAAATTGGTTGATTTCATTATTCAATTTATGGAAGACGTTGATAGAGAAATTAATGAAATGAAATTAAGTATAAATGCTCGCGCTCGTATTGTTGCCGAATCATATTTATTCCAAGTAAGAGAAACAATATTAACAAATTTATGGATATTTTATTTGCTTTATCATTATTAATTAAAGATTAAAATCTAAATTATCCTTTTTTTTTTGCTCCCTTATTATATAGTTTTGCTAATATGTAAAATCACAAATTATGTATTAATTTAATACAAATTGATAAAAAGTCTCTAGTGATACAGATATTTCCTATTCATTAATGGTTTTATTCTTTTTTTCTCGTGATAATTTACTACCGCTTGCAGTAAAACTGGTTATTATTTTATCATTAAGTTTTCTTGCCACCCAAAAAACTGGTAATCTATACGGCATTAATGATGAGAATCGAGCTCGTTCATTTTGTCTTGGCATTGGAAGTGCATTATTAGCCATGATTATGTACTTTTACCCCAAAAAACCAATTGTATAAATTATAAGAAAACTGTTGAAAGGAAATAAACAAAAAAACAAAATAAAAATAATGATTACTTACAATTGGAAAAAAGAGTGCAAATACTCCCGCGCTCAAAAATTGATCAACAAAAAATGTTACCACCGTAAAGGTGAATCCAAATCCAGCAAAATAAGCCCACCTTTCTTCAAAATATTCGATTCGTTTTTCCAAATTCCATCCTTTATTTATCCATTTGTATCTATATATAAAAATCGTAGCAACCATTAATAAATGTTTCAATTATAGGAAGACAAAATATGTTATCAAACTTACTCAAAGCTATAATAAGCGTATATCCAGCAAAAATACATGAAAGAAATAATTGGTCCGATAATGGGTAAAATATATATTATTGTCGCGAAAACCAAATAATTCATAAATAAAATCGCTCGATACACTTCATCAGCTATAATCTGAAGCATTCGATTATAAGTTAAATGTGAATTTACTGGTTGTCCGTATTGTATTCGAAAAACACGATCCGCTATTTCTTGATACCACACAGAATTTAACACGAAACTAAGTAGAAAAATCGGATATACCCATAAGAGTTGATATGTTAATGCTATAATGGTATCCAATATATTTGTTAAAAATGATGAATGCATAACATTGTCGTTGTTGCTTCTTTGATTTAAAGAGAAAAAAAATGTTTTTCCAAGAAAGAAATGTAAAGTTGGTATTGTAATGTGGTTAAAAAAAAATATGCTGCCTAAAAAAATCAATCCGTTTAAAATAAAACAATTTCGTGTGCGATTTCGGATCGTTTCTGACCTTTATCAAAGTAAAAATAATATAATAATATTAAATATAAGATATATGAAGCGGATCCGTAGTAATTATTTATACATACCCGTATATAGTGATCAGACTTGAGGGCCAAGCAAAAGCATCTTTAAATCCACACCAAAAGTATTGAGCACACAATTTTGTAGTTTCTTTAATCCCAAGTTTTGATTGTCTATAGGATGGCATCGCTTAAGAAAAGATTTTACTATATTATTATACATATCCAACAACACCGAAATTATATTATTATAGCATAAGCCTTTTTTGAAGACTTATTTTACAAGGCGGTTTGGTTATCAGGATTTTCAATGTACAGTTATCTAATTTTTTATACTAAATGTAACAATCCGATTCCAAATATATAAAATAAACGTCAGTCCGTTAAAACGGATTACACGTGATATTTGTCTAGGGGTGTGGGGGTACAACAAATGTGTTACACAATAATATTCCTAATAAACATAACTGTCCTACATATAAAATTCATATGTGTTACTAATAAAATGTAACGATCAACAGAGAAAACACCCTTGCAATTAAAAAATTCAGCCAATTAAACTAAGCCATCCTTGAAATACGGTGATCGTTACATTTCTTTTTGTTATTTTCAAGTCTTTTAAATACATTTGAACGTTGCTAAAGAGAAAAAAAACACCATCGGCGATTTTATTTCAGTGTTTATGATAAAAAAATCAATATGTAAAAACCTTAAACAAGTTTATTTTAGGGTTATTATTGTCAAAAAATATTTTTTATTATTTTTTAATTTAATTTTCTTTATACATATTTTAGAATAATACTAGAATAATATAATACATTAATAACTAACCTAAGAAAGCCAAAAATGCACCAATAATCATGAAATTTTGGCAATATACAGTTCTCACTAATACTAATCTACTCTTGAACATCGGCTTTTAGAAACATCGCGTATCAAAAGAGTATCAAAAGTTATAGCCTTTGAGATGTTCCTTGATATATTAAATTAATAAATGATCATTGTATTCAGGGTTAGACATCACTGGACAGCAGGGACGATGATTTCTTGCTTTAAGCAGAAAGCCGCAGATTTATCCGAAATTGAAATTAAAAGCAGATATTAAAATATTAATCGCCGGACTTTAGCAGATTTTAGCAATTTTATTGTGTTACATATATNGACCAATTAAATTTGCTGATTATTTTTTTTTTTAATCAGATTTTTTCGAAATTTGTAATANTAAAATTGAAAATGGCTAGAGGTNGGAAAAGAGTGACAGTTCATACTCGAGNAGCTGAACACCCTGGTCATTTTAGAGTTGATGATGGAATTTTNCTTTGTATATATTGTAATCATGCTGTTAAGTGGGAAAAAAAGTCAACTGTTAATNATCATNTTCANNGATCTGTTCATTGTGCAAAAAAAATAGCATATGAAAACNAACAAAAAATTAATGGAAGACAACAAAGAACAATTGCTTCAACACTTTCTATTGCTGATAGTAAAAAAGAATTAATAGAAGATTTAATTAATGCTTTTNNTAGTGCTAATATNNCTTTACAAAAAGTAAATTCTCTTCTTCCTTTTTTTCAAAAACATATAAAACAAGGAGGATTTATTCCTCAAGCACCTACATTACGTCAATTATATTTATTATATTTACCTCAAACCTTTGAAAATCATTTTACACAACTTAAACTTTTATTTGAAAACAAGCCAGTAGCAATTACTATAGATGAAACCACAGATGATTGTGCTCGTAGTGTAGTAAATACTCTTTTTTACTTTCGCACAAATACAAAATTAGTTTCTGTAGATTTTTTAATTCAAGTTAATAATTCAACAATGGGATCCACTCTTTTTACTATCTTAACACAATATAATATTCCTTTTGCTCTCCCTCGCTTGTTTCTTTCAGATTCAGCGNCTTACATGAAAAAGTNTTTTCGTGTAGTACTAAAACCTATTATGCCTNAACTGATTCATGTTCCCTGTTGTGCGCATATACTAAATTTAATTGGGTAAGTAAAATGATTTTATTATAATTTTTTTAATTTAAAAATTTAAATATTAATATTATATGAATTTATAGTGAAACATGGCAGAAATTTGATTCATTCAATGTTTTAAAAGACTTTTTGGCCAAAGTAAAAGATTGTTTTATTCNCAGTCCANCAAGANGATGTAGATATTTAACACACTTACGCCTTCATGGTATATCTTCTCCTTGCAAAATTCCTCTTCCTGTTTCTANACNTTNGAATTCATGGTTTAAGATGGTTGATTATACAAAAACACATTTACCTTATTGGAATTCTTTTTTTCAAGATGAATTAACTAATGATCCAACAAATGTAACACTTCAAAATATTTCAAACACCCTTTCCAATTCTGTTATGTATGGTATTCTTTCAATTTATATTCATTTTATTTCTATATATGCAAAGCAATTTGTGCAAGATACTGATTTTTTTCAAAAACAAAATAAGCCTATATTNCCTTTTGTAGAAGGACGTCTTAATCACCTTTCTGCATTTTTAGAAAGCAATTGTAATTCTCAAAATTTTGGTACAGTTCTTGATACTACTATTACTTCACATAATTTTAATCCATCTGATTTTTATCCTATTTTCNGTTCAGCTTTTGAAGTTGCTCAAAGCAAATTTAATAATCATATTCCTTCCCATCCTGCACGTCCACTTTTTCAAGCTGCACAAGTTTTTGATCCTAAATATGTTTTACTTGGTCCTTTAGAAAGAAAAAATTTAGGTCAATATAGTTCAATTAAAGAATTGNAAAACCCTTCTGATGAGCTACTTTGTGAATGGTCAATTTATTGTGGAATGCAATTGGAAAATTTAGTTGAAGAAATTAATTTGNATGAGTATTGGATGAATCTTCAAGATAAATTACCTATTCTTTCAAAAATTGCACTTGATTATATTTGGTTACCTGTATCAAGTTGCAGTATGGAACGAAGTTTCTCAATTTATAATAATATTTTAGATAATAATCGTCAAAACCTTTCAGAAGATTCTTTAAAAAAATTAAATATGATGTATTTTAATGGCAATTAAATATATTTTTCTTAATAAAATTCGGTTTTAATATAGCAGAAATAATCAGAAATTCAAATAAAATAAGCAGAATATGNGCAGAAATAAACATTTTAAAGCCGCAGAAGCAGGGCAGATTATAGGGTAAATCGCCGCAGATTTTGAAAAATTTAGCCGCAGAAATTCATCGTCCCTGCTGGACAGTTACGATAGTTACACAAATCACGTAACATAGTAAGTAGCACCCCCACACCCCTAGATATAATGATTTACAAGAATATTTATTTTACTATAGTACTTATAGTACTTCAATATGTATAGTATTAAAATGATAAAGCAAATATCATTTAATGTAATTCGCATATTTCGAACACAACTCCGGTTTACTTCCTTTTCGAATTTTTCAAGTACAAACGGAATTATATTAAATGAAACGAAAAAAAAAGGAAAACCCGGTAATTTTTAAAGTACAAAATAAAATACAAGAATAACCATTTATTGAAATATTTGCCAACAATTTCTAGTAAGGGATCCAAACCTACCTCCTTTACTGCCAAAAAAAGATGTACGCAAACTACTGTGCTCAATAATTTTTATTTTTCAAATAATTTTTTTTTTTGATTTTTTTTTTTATTAATTTAGACGCATTCAATTGACACGGATACGATCCAAAAGATGATCACTGATAAAAAAAACAACATATTTGGAATAACTTATTCCGATTATTTTAAATTGGCTGTACGGAAATGGCGTGAAAATGATGCGTATTTTAGTAAGTTTTTTTTTATAAAAAAAAATGTATTATTTAAATTTTAATCGAATTAATTATATTAATTATTATTAAAGCAAAGAAAACTAAAGAGCCAATTAAAAATTTTCGATTGCAAATTGTGGTATCTAAAAAGAATGTTTCTAAACTGGCGGTAGTAAGAGCTCGTATTCGAAGAAGAATTCGCGAATCAGCGAGATTTGCATTACCTATTGTAGGGAGAGAAAGTTAAGTATTGTTATTTATAACAATCAAAGGTGATTAGTATTTATTAACTTATTATTTTAATGATCGGAAATTAGGATATGATTATTTATTCTTTGCTAATTTGAAAGCATATGATGCTCCCTGGCTACGACTTTGTTCTGCAGTAGAAAATGCAATTGGGAATCCAAAGTTGTATAATATTGGAAAGAGTCATGCTAGTGATGGTTATACTGGTAATTACGCTTCCAAGAAAGGACAGAAAAAATCAGAAAACAAATTTGGAAATAAAACTCATTAAACAACCAAAAATCTAAAAGACAAATAAAAATATTTCAAAATTATATATTCTTTCTTTAACTTAATTCCATTATCTTATAAGATTGCGAAAATACTTTGATCGGAATATACCAATCACCTTTTCATGGAATTGATAAAAAAAATGAATGATCAACAGAGGAATTCAAACTTCTAAGATCTATGAATTAATATTAATAGTAATCAATATTATAACATTTGTTTTAATCTTTATTAATTATTATTTCTAAATTATTACCTAATTTATTATTATTGTTACTACTAACATCAAAACATCATAACCCTCGCATTCTTTGGAAATGCCATTATCGGTTATAGTTTTATTTCGTAAAAAGTGTTACTAGTAAGTATCATTATTGGAATATTTTTCTATAAAATCTATAAAATCCAAAAAAAAAGGGAAAAAATTAATTATTATAATTAAAGAATAAAGTATAGTTTGATTTACTTACCCACCAATAATGTCATGAATAGTGTCATCATCGATCGCATCCTAAACTATTTAATTTTATTGTTTTTCTTTTTCTAATTTTTCTCGTTCAATCATTTTATTCAAAACAATTGATTCAAAATCGCTTTTTCGTCTATATCCGAACACTGGCTTCTATAAAGAATAAAGAACACATTAACCATATATTAAAAGAAAAGAATCGGTTTCTAAAATAATATTAAAACTTACAGATGAAGATACTGGAATTTTAAAGGAATTTTTTGATGCTGTTGATGATGGTGCTGAATTGGTTCTGTATGTTGATGCTTTTGACCTTTGATCTGCTAAAAGTCGCAACTTTTCTTCTCTTTCTCGTCTTCTTCGGGCTGTTTCCTCTCTGATCCGTTCAATCTTCGCCTCGCAAGATTCTTGTGTATAAACTGCGGTCTTTTTCGCTTGTTTTACAGCTTTCTCTCTTTCTTCAAGTTCTTTAACAATAAATTTATTTAAGTAACAACGTAAATAACGATAGAAATAATATATTAATTAATTCACCTTCTTTCATAGCCTTTCGTTTAGTGTCCAACTTTTCAAATCTTTTCTTGCTTTCAATCTTTGCTTTATAAATATTATCATATTGTAGTTTTTTCTGTGGATCGGTTAAAGTTTCATAAGCAACCGATATTTGATGAAAAATTTTTGTAGCTTTTTAGATATTTAATGCAAAAAAAGAAAAGAAAAAAATTAATTTATTTTATAAAATTGAAATAATTCAACCTTTAACACAAACCTGCTTCAACGTTATTTCGATTTTTATCAGGGTGATATATCATAGCTTTACGGCGATATGCTTTATCTATTTCTTCCTTCGTGCTATTGTAATTAATTTCAAGGAGCTCATAAAGGTCTAAGTCTTTTTCTTCTAAATTCATCATGATTGATTTGAGAGAATATACTTCTACGTGTCCAAGACTCGGGCATTTTTATTTTGTAACAATGCTGCTAATCCTAGCCGAAATCAGCTATAATGCCGACAAAACGATCTGCATGATTAAATTTAAGACGAACTGAGAATTTATTTCTGCTGAAATGATTTATTGAATAATTAAAAAAACATGATGTTAAAGAGAAAATCTGTACAAAGAAAGGTAATAAAAATTTACTCGTAAAGAAAATAAAACTAAATTCAAGAAGATCTGACCAAAAACCTAAATTAATAATTATAATCAGATAATTTTGAATCTAGTATTTTCAGGAATAAAAAAATTTGGAATTAATTGGGACACTAATGATACAATTGCTTGATATCTGTACTACTAAATGGAAGTCCACATTTTGCACATTTACGATTGCGTGCTTTTTCTTGTGCTTCAAGGCATTCTTTACAAAATGTATGCATACACTTCAATAAGCAATGTGATTTGAATCGAATAGCACACGACGAACATTTAAGTAATTTCTTGATTATTGGACAAAATAATTAGTATCTTTTCAAATTAAAATAGAAAAAAATAATAAAGAAAATTTACCTCATAACTCTGAATTAATTGTTGTTCAGTAGTATCTGATACTTGTGTCCTTCGAAGCTCTTCAACTTGTCTCTTATACATCTCAGCTTCTTCAGCGCTTCTCCTTGACTTGTGGGCTTCTTTTTCATATAATTTTATGCTCTCTTCAAGTTTCTTTGAATTCTAAATTTTGTTATCAAATGTAATCTAATTAAACATTTAAGCTAAAATTTAAGTAATATTTACTTTCAAAGACTTAAGATGTCAAACCTCGTTGTATGAAGCCATACTTCTTTCAATCTTTTCTTTTAAATCTTTATTCTGTTGTGTAAATTCATGCAATTTATGTTTATGTACATCTACAACTTGTCTGGAACACGCTAATTCTTTGTTGGCATTATCCTGAAAATTTTAAAAATTAATGAACCTCCTCAAATTATAAAATATAAAAAATAAAAAGCAACTAACCAGTTGTGATTTAAGATTCTCTTCCAGATAGCCTTTTTGTCGTAAGAGATCTGTTTGATTCTGAATAACTGTGGATAAATGATTCTTCTGTTTTTTCAAAGAAACATTTTCCATCCATATAGAATTCAATTTCTGTTTCACTTTTGCTTCCTATTCAAATAGTATATATATTTAATTATTATTTAATTATAATATATACATATATGAAATATTCAAATAGTTTTCATACCGATTCTCGCGCGTTTTGTAATTTTTCATCATGTGCTATAATTTCGAACACTTTAACAGTATTTTCCTGATCTTGACGCGCCCAGTGATCCCCTAAAACTTCAAGCTCTTGTAACAATTGTTTTTCATTCTATAACATTAATGATATAATAAAAAGTGATAAATATTAAAATTTTCTTTTTCAAATAATAAAAAAAAAATGATTTTGTTAACACACTTTTCTTAAGTAATCGCACTCTGACTCTATTTTCTCAATTTTTTTTTCCGCCTCTTCAATTTTTGTGGTGAGAATATGTAATGGATCATCTCCAGGATCTTTGATACCATATTTCTCATCATATTCATCCAGCCTGCTCTTTAATTCTTCAACTTCTTGTTTTAGTCTAGCCTCAGAAGTTAAAACTTCATGATAATCTCCCATATCAGGGTTCATATTATTTTTTAGCTCATCCAATTCTTTTTGGAGCTCGGCTTTTATTTTCTCTGATTTACTAAAGAAAAGATTTTTTTTTAAAAAAAAAAACGATTAATATCATTGTTATTACCAAATGTTAATCCAAATTAGTATTCAGTCGGAAAAAAAAGATACTTTAATTCCTCCTGTAGATGATGATCATATGATAATTGTCTTTTTATTAGTTCAAATGAATTTTTTCCTTGTTGAATTTCCTCATAAGAAACGTCCGGAGGTTCCGAAGGAGTACAATAAAAATCCATTGCTTGCTTATTACCCTCACTAGCAGCAATCTTCATATTTAGTCTCTGAATCTCAGTCATTAACTGACGTATTATTGTTTTCCTATCATTAGCGAGTACCCGCAGAGCAGATATTTGACGAAATTCTTGTGGTAACATTGCTCTCAATTTATCCACCTCCATTGACACATCATCCCTTTGAGCACGAATTCGATCTAAATCAAGAATCAGCTTATTCAATTGATCTTCCATTTCCTTAATAGCTTGTTTGGTTTCTTCCTATATATATAAAGGAAGAAGAATGAATTGTTTTAGTTATTCCACATTACCTACTATATTAAATAAGTATACATATCTCCTTTTATTTTGTTTTCAAAGTTATTCTCTTACTAAAAAAAAAATAAAAGATAAAAATCTCACTTGTATTTGATTTGTGGCTGAATTTCGTGTTGCTATCATTTTTTCCATTTCACGATTATTCTGATCCATAACTGTTCGCATATAATCCAAATTTTCTTTACAATGAAAATATTGCACTTGTAAATTTCGATACACTTGAGATTCTATTATACGATCTTCAGGAAGGTTTTTAATCTTTAATACATTATTTTATAAGAAAGAATTGTTAACGTGCAAAAAATAAACCATAAAATAAAAAAAACACATAAAATTAATACTTGTTCTCGGAGATGGTGAATTTCTTCCTTTAATTTAGATCGTTCGTTGGCTAATTCTTCCAATTCTTTTAATCGTGATTCGGCCAAAAATTTAAATTGTTTTAAATTTTCTTCTGTTTGACGATTATTATGGCTTGACTATTGGAATTAAATAACAAATTATTGATATCAATGTTTCAACTATATGGAAAATATTATTAAAAAAAAATAACCTTATCATTTTCAGAAGTTGATGACGATCCAAAAATATTACTTCCAGGATGTGTCCAATATCCAAGAGTTACACTTTTAGATCTATCTAAACGCTTTTCTGCCTGAACAAGCTCATCTTTAGCTATTTCAAGACGTTCTTCGGCTACTTCAAGTCGATTTTTAGTTTTCTCTAATTCGTCTTTAATAGTAATCTTCTATTTTAATTTATAATAAAATTATGAACATTTAAATTTAATTTTTTCTTAAATATAAAAAAGAAAAATATTTGATGCAACGTCCAATGTACCTCAAATGATACTGCGTGATGCTGTGCCTGTAAGTCATCTAGTTCCTTCTGATTACGTGAGTTGAGAAGATTTAGACTTTCATTCTCATCCTTAAGATTCTGGATTACTTTTCTCTCTTTCAACACTGGGTCTTTCTCAGTTTGTAAAGTTTTTATTAATTTATTTCTTTGTTCTATCCACGCAATAACCTTCTCAAGTAGAACACAAATAACTTCCTTAGTATTTCCAAATTTTTCAGTTAATGATTCCTCAATCTTTTCAATAATTTCATCATCTTGCTCAAATTGTGATATTTGGGCAAGGAATTTTGATTCTCGAAGTTGTTCTTGAATAGCATCAAAATTTACAAGTTAATAATTAAAATACACTCGCTATTAGATATAAATAGCAATAAACTATCAAAGTTAAATTTTTTGGTAAGGAATAAAAACAAATCTTAAAATACTATTAATTAAAAATAAGTTACTTTTCTTTTTTATTGTTATTAAAATAATTATATCAATTACCATCTGAAGGAATTAAGTTTGATAATTTCCCATCTTCTTCAACTCTGGATGTAATCATTCGTAAATCATTTAGTAGCTAAGATAATTTTATTTTAAAGATTACTTAAATAAATAAAATACGTATATAATATAACAAATCATCAATGAGAAATAAAAACAGTAAATACCTTACTCCAACACCTATTTACAACACTTAAATGGTCCTCATAATTGATCTGCTTTTCCCTAAGTTGTTCATTCCACTTATTTATCCGCTCACCTTCCCGTTTATATTCTCGTAGAGCACGGATAATGGCCTCCTTCTGATAAAGCTAAATATTGTTGAGAATTAATAAAATATAGGTTAAACATTTGTTCTTGTACTTAAAGAAAAAATAATGCGCTTGTTAAATTCTTAAGACTCAACCTCAAGCCATTTTGGATCAGAAATATCCAGATTAGCATAATCCTGGTAACTATTCGAGCTACTGGAAGAGGAGGTGGCTTGGCCATTTACACCGTGATTTGATCTTGATTGTTGTGATGACAAAAGCTGCCTCTTAGGAGGAGGACTTTTGTCTGATGAAGACGAACTTTGTTCAGCATAAGTCCTTTTCCTGTCTTCCATCGTTACGATGGTGTTGGTATAGTCTGTTTAGATCTAAGAAAATATAAAAACGTCACATTTTGCCGATCATCAATTATTAAAAAATTTAACAGCAAACTGTACCACCTATAAAATTTTTTATTTTATATTCTGATTATTTTCTGAGTATACATTTTTAGGAAAAAAATTCCGTGAGCGTCAACGTACTCGTTTAATAAGGAAATAGAAAGATTGCGTATAGTTACTGGCAAACTTCTTTGGCTACTACTTTATCAACTTGCCAGCAATGTAAACCGGTTATATATGATAAACTTCTACGGATTGTGTCGTCCTTGACAGGGAAAAGGTCTTTTATCATTATGAGGAAACTTACATTATTAAATACTTCACAAATGTTTTGGTATTGTAGATGGTAAAGATAAGTTAATTCTTATCTGAAGTCACATTAAAGAATTTTATTATAGTGGTATGATGATTTGATTTATGCTAGTACAAAAGTTTTTTTGAAGTGGAAAGGTGATATAAAATTATTGTCTGGTAATGAAATAAGCCAGTAAACTCATTTATATTTATATATAGTTATAAACAATTGACTTAACTTGGGCTATAATATTACCAAAATTAGTTGATATTATTACATTTAAGCAGTGAATATAAGGTTATAATAAACTGTTATTTAGTAATATGTTAATTATGTTAATTAAAAAAAATCTGAAATTAAAGTATAATACAGATAAGTTAACAATATGTTTGTAATGTATGTAAAACTTATTTATCCTTTAATCTTATACTATACAATACTAGTATTATAAAAATAATGCATAATACTTATATAAATAATTATTTTTGTCTAATATTTATTATTATTAAAATTATTTTTTTTATTTAATTATAAAATAAGAAAGCAGAAATTGTTATTAAATATTGATAACAATTATCAAGATTATTGTATAATGATAGAAACCTATTATCTATCAACTCAATTATTACTAGGGAATAGTGAACCATTGTTAAGTCTGAAGCTAGTTCACATGCTAAAATATTTGTTCATGTGACCTCAAATAATTCATATTAACAGTAAATAAAGTTTATATTAATATAAAACAATCAATTTTACTAATACAAATTTAGCAATATCATCTAACTTGTATTAATAAAAGTTTATTTGCTTAAATAAACAATTAGATATTAATAATATAAAACAATCAATTTCATTTAATTATATAATACAACTTTATCAAGCATTAAAAAAATTTATTATATTCATATTAATAAAGCTTAAATAAATAATTGGATCTTAAATAATCAAATTTATTTGGTTACTTTATTACAGAGTTTGGATCTGTTATTCAGATTTTATAAATATCCTATGAATATTCTAGATTTTATCTATTCAGATCAGATATAAATTTATCTGGATAATATCTAGATATCTGCATTATCTAACAGATATCTGAAAATATTTAGATATTACCCAAATAATCTATCAAACATTTAACAAATTTAACATTATGATGCATGTAAAATAGATAAATTAAAAGATAATTTAAATCTTTTACTTATATTTATAGCAATGCATTTAATGTAAAACATACAATATATTTTTTAATACCTTTAATTGTAAAACATATAAAACAAATATTAAACATATAAAACATGATACAAGATCTTTTATGCAATAACACTGGTCAAAAACTGATCTATCTTACAGATATCTTACAGATATCTTATAAATATCGGGTACCCAAAATGCGGAAAATCTGCTATACATCGGGTACCCAATATGTATACTATAGAATTAAAAAATACAATTTATTAATTATCTCGTTATTCAGTGATCATAAAAAGATGAAATATAGCTCATTCGATTCGCCTCACTGAGACGTATCGAATGGTACTAATTTCGCATTTCTAGGTGCGATAGATATCGAGATATTGTATTTTTTGTTTATTTTTTTACGATTTATCAAATATCTCAGCATCCATCACACCTAGAAATGCGAAATTAGTACCATTCGATACGTCTCAGTGAGACGAATCGAATGAGCTATATTTCATCATTTTATGATCACTGGATAACGAGATAATTAATAAATTGTATTTTTTAATTCTATAGTATACGTATACATATTGGGTACCCGATGTATAGCAGATTTTCCGCATTTTGGGTATCTGATATTTATAAGATATCTGTAAGATATCTGTAAGATAGATCAGTTTTTGACCAGTGTAATAAATAATCTAAAGAAAGTGAAACTATTTCAACTAATAGTGACATTAAAAAAAATCTCACAAAAAAATAAAGATAAAACCAAAAAAGGTAAAAAAAGTTCTAAAAAACAAATTAAAATATCAAAAGAAACAAAAAGAATAAAATGTATATTACATACAAATGCATTACAAATTCAACCTTAGGGTTTCGATTGGTAATAGTAATTATCAGGCATTTACTATTTGATGATTTATGTTAGTACAACCAGTTACTATGCATAATAAAAGTTTAATAAAAGCTAAGCCTGATAAAACAGTTACTCTGCGGCACTATCGTACCTTACATGTATTTACATAAGAATATGATCAGTAAAATTTGCTGAGCTACACTCAGCAAATTTCACCAATTATATTGCTTATTGCAAATACAACAGTTACTTAGCACTTTGTGCTGAGTAACTATTAATTATTGAACTGAACTGATTATCAGTTTTGTGATTTACCAAACTGAATCCTTTGGTAAATATACCAATCAGTTTCAGTAATTTCGGTATTGATATCAGTTTTGTGATTTATTTACTGAATACTGTATATATATATATAGATTAGCAATCTAGATTAATCTTATCAATATTTTTTTTAATCTCTTTTTTTTCATACTTCCTTTTTTCTCTATACTTTTCTTTTCTTTGTAATTTTTAATTTTAATCTTAATTTTAATTAATATTCAATAATAATAACATTAATGACAACTGAAGAGACAGTGGACAATAATCAAAATGAACGTGAAGCAGAACCAGATATAAATGTTGAAAAAACAAA
This sequence comes from Glomus cerebriforme, assembly GCA_003550305.1. Taxonomy (NCBI): domain Eukaryota; kingdom Fungi; phylum Glomeromycota; class Glomeromycetes; order Glomerales; family Glomeraceae; genus Glomus; species Glomus cerebriforme. The sequence goes on along the minus strand of QKYT01000003.1, from coordinate 504,910 downwards.
TACAAGAAGTAATACTAAGTGTAGTTGGGCTTGAGTTCATTTTGTATTTAATGATGTAATAAAAAAAGCATATTGCAATTACTACAAAACTTTAATAATTTGTAATAAAGACAGCACTTCAGGTTTGACAGGTCACCTAAAAAATAAATATAATCTAATGAAAAAAAAAGTCAATAAAGACAACCCATACTTCATGAAGTAATAAATAATTCAGCAGAACCAGTTGTAAATATAATGATAAAACATTTATTATTTGTGATATTAAATATGTTAATNTTTTTATTTTTTATATATTTTTATTAATAAGTATATAATAAAAAAACTTTTAGAAAATTTATTATTGAATGGGTCATAAAATATAATCTCCCTTTCATATGCGTAAAATCTGAAAATTTTAGGAAAATGATTTGTCTTTTATGTAAGGATGCATTTATACCATCTGCAGACACAATTAAAAATNATACAATAAAAATTTTTGAAGAAAGTCAAAAGAAAATTCATTCTATTTTACAGATTATATATTTGTATTTCCTGGCTCCCTCATTGTCACATAATGGCCTCTACGCTTCCCGCTAGAGACATTCTTATGTCACGTGCTTCTGCCGATGCTGCTCGGGTTTCAAGGCTCCCATCGCTGACCTCAGCCTTAGTACCAGATTTGCTTGATAAAGCTTTTTCCCTTGGTACCTCCTGGATTAAACTTTTGGGCCAAACGGTCCCTCTGATAGATCTGACAGTTCAGGGTGTTAAGTTACGGCTCTCCTTTAACTTATTTTAAGGGATTGGAGGNGATACTNTCGNNATGGTNGACTTGGTTGCTACCTCTCATTGCGAAGTAGTTGATTGGGTATATTATTATGTTAGGTTTATAGCGTAGTTTTATAGATTAGTTTTTACTTTTTATAATTTTACTTTATGTAAACTAGATAATGATGAAATCCATATATTTTATTTATGTTTGTTTCTTTTATTTGTAATTTTTTATGAACTTTATTAAATAAAATATGCTGTTAACAATAAAAAAAAAACTCAGCATCTAGTGATCCGTTTTGGATGATCTTACCACCATTCGATTCATCTCAGTATGGCGATTCTAATAGTATTAAGATCATTTAATTTCAATTACTAGATCGTGTTCCGATATCAATAATTGTTAAACATTTATAGTATCATAACTTTGTCAATATTAATGCTAAAAATATGATTTTACCGCCATTAGAATCGTCTCATCATGACGAATCGAATGATGGTAAATTCATTTAAATCTAATTATTAGATCATGCTCTGACTTTAATACTCTTTAAATGTTTATAATATTTTAATTTCATCAATAACGAAGCTAAAGAAATGAAATCATACCATTAGATTCGTCTCAATGAGATAAATTTAATGGTGGTAAGATCAATAAAATCGGATCACTAGATCGCGAGCAAATGTTAATTTTGAATTGTTATACAAAATGTTAATTAATTACGGAATTATGTAATTAATTACGATTATGGAATTTCGGATTTCAGATTTGCCAATTGAATTTTGGAAACAACTATAATTCCACCTTTATCTATCTTAGTAATTAAAGCAGATATTCATGAAAAATTTATTATTAGTGTGGAGTCTGCTATTATAAAAGGAATGAGTTTATTCATCCTTGAAAAAATAAACAATCTTCATTCCAGAATCTAATCCAAATGAACTATTCTATTGATAACTTGACTATATTATTAATAGGAATAACTTGGGAGTAAGAAGAGATGAAAACTTGGAGGAATGATGTGCTTATGAAATTCCTCCATCATTCAAATTTAACTCCTTCAAAGCATAGACTGGGTGCATTATATGATGCATTTACCAAGACTAGTGTTTTAGAACCAGAATATATATTGGCTCTAGCGTGAACATTTTGCTAAGACGTGATTATGATATAAATAAATTGTTTATAGCCCTGGAATGGCAGTTCTATGACTATATATTTTTTCGCTTATCATATATACTTGCAAAATTCAATTTTTTTTATTAATATATGCGAAAAATAAATACAAAGCTCAGGACTTTGCCCATGATATATGATGATTTTTTCTATGCTAATATCTATACATATGACTATTTATTTTCTGTTTTTACCCGCTTCAATGATTCCTGCGATTCTATCTGGCGATCAAATACCTACTTGATTTGCCCAAACAAATTCTTATTGAGTTTTTCAAGCATAAGACTTTTGTCGAACACACTCTCATTAATAGGAAAAGTAAATGGTGTTCATGAACTCAATAATACCTCAACATTCTCATTATCATTATCATTACATTCGCCAGTAGTGACTAACTTAATTATGACCCAGTCGACTCCTGTCAAAATGATATCATACATTACATCTTCACGTAAAGCCTTATTGTATATGCATTTCTTTTTATTATGTTGAGATGAAACTTGTAACTGAATTGCATTCTGATCAACATCCTGGTTAATATCCTCCCTTTTAGCTTTGGTAATGACAATAATCGTATCTCCAATCTTGATAACCCAATCCACTGGCCCTTTACCATAGCTTTCAGATAACTCATATTCTGGATATACTTTCACTTCACCATCATAGCAAGAGGCAATACTGTGAAGAACGAAAGAAATAAATTCACGTCTTGTTGCTTCATTCGCACTAGTGATGTGAATGCAGGTCTTATACTTCATAGCTATATTTTCCAAAATGTGCTCCAATATCTTTTCGTAATTGGCTGTGTCAGATAACTCTTCATCGAATCTGAAAAGATCAATATAACTATCAGCTGTTAATTCAAATAATGTCTTGATTTGGGAAAATGTTCACAATGAAAATGGCTGTTGCGCTATAAAACATCCAAATTAATTTTTGTTAGCGTTATGTTACACCTATAGTAATTTATTTCCAAAAAATAGCAGAATGATACTCACATGTGTTCACAATGATTGGAAGATCTACCTTAAATCCTTGAGTTCAGATTACACCCGCTAAATTCTCATCATCAACCAAACAAATAATTTCCTTTTCATTATCACCACACTCACAATTTATAACAATATGTTCATCCTCTATTCCATTCAGAAATATGAAACATGTGCAAAGCTAAGACTTCAAAGCAGATAAGGTTATTTATCCACGAGTTATGGTCTACTAAAACTTTTTTGACTTACGACTATATATTGCAATGCAGTGAACTTCTTTCGTCTCAACAGGACGCTGTACAATAATATATATGTGTTCATCAGCTGGCTGGAAAGGAAAGTGTTTTCTAATTTTCAAAAAAGGTGAAAGTTCCTCTCCACTAAGGTGCTCCTTAATAATATTGTTTATTTTTGTGTTGACGAGCTCAAGTTTCTTATTTTTTTCTTCAAAGGAAATGTCAACCTTCCATAACTTGAGATCTTTGACATCAACATTAACGAAAACTTGTGTATTTTTTTTCTTGATAGCGTCCCTAAAAAAACTAACTAACTTCATTGTATCAATTTCAACTGCAAAGGTATTTTCATAAGGGTTTTCACTTACGACCAAACAACTGAGAGTGATAGTTGACATAGCGCTTTTATAAGAATATTTGGGTCAGATAAAAAAATGTGTTACGTTCTGGAGTGAAATAAAATTTTATTTCTCAGGAAAGAGAATACTAGGCATTAATATAGGTTTTATGTCACACAGACATCACATCATTACACGTGATCTGTTTCTCATGTACTGGTAAAAAATAATACTTTATTTATGAAATAAATCATTACCAGTAGTCAGTCTACATTACATAAAAATTGGCCGAAAGCGCTATGCATGACTATATCGCTATTACATAATGTGAATAAAAAAATCTAATTATCTTTGCTTAATACCTCTGACACCCTTTTAGCGGAGGGTACACGATAACATTAATTCCCTTTTCACTACCAAAGATATATTGGGATTGTATAGGAAAATGAGTAAAAATCATATCTTGTGATTCTATTCTTATTGCACTTTCTACTTCAAATTTACTGATATTTCTTAAGCTGTTGATTATGACACTATCAGTTATAAATGTGACTCTATATAAAGCCAAATTGGTCAAATCTATATCTTAAAATCGATCTAGACAATGGGTTCTGATCACTTTCATAAGAAAAGAAACTCTATTATTGTTAGCATTAGATATCGTTACTTCAAAAATATCATTCATCCTCTCATCAGAAATGAGACAATTGAGAGTAATGTCCCCACTAGCAAGAAACTTGTCAAGCTTGTCTGGAATCTTGATCTTATCAGATTTCTTGATCTTATCAGACATCTTACTTTTCTAAATACAAGACCCATGATGAGAAAAACTTACTCCTATACATAATTTAAGGCATATATATACTTTATTTTACATTATTTTACAGAAAAGTTTTTTGCGAAAAGTTGGCTGAACTTCCACATACCTCTACATACTTTATATCTTGCTGGAAAAAAAGATAAGGAGATAAAAAATAGTGATTAGCATTATCATATAATGCTAAGAGTTCTATGAAAGCATATGTAAATGGAATCTTCATACCTTTTCACATATAGATCTACCTTGCAAGAGATATAGTTAGTTTTATGCCTGACGAAGTCTCTTTAGGACCTGATCTCAAAATTGCAAGTCTCTCAGCCCTTCATAGTATATGTTTTTGCCATCAGTATTTACTTTTATGATAGGTTCTGTATTGCATATAGACCTTCTTTCATATTTTCTTACATTTGTTTGGGAAAAAAAAATAGAGGAACTGATTAGTATATAACTTCTTTTTGATATGTGAAAATTATTATGTCATACAAGACTTAACTGATAATCCACTTATTTTTGTCACACAATCTGTGGCTCAGCAAAAAAATCTAATTAATGATCAAATCATCTCAACCCATTCCAGACTGTTGATCTAGTCAACCATAGATCAGAATATCACTGCAAATTATCTGCAAGAAAAAATGTGAGCTAGCATGATTCCAAATAAAATTTTAGCAATCTAAAATTATGTGTTTTCTCTGAGACCACTTGATCTTTTTTTGGTTTATAGCATTTGACTTTCTTTTCTTCAGATGAACTGCACTCAGATGAACTAGTCTCAAATGATTTGGTCATAGCATTATGTAGATAACAGATTTCTCAGCCAATGTCCAATGCTTTTAAGATTTTGATGTATCTTTGTTACATCACGCTCTAATGCTATAATAGAGTCTTTGATCTCTTGAATAACACATATCTTTTCTTTTTCTGAATATGTGTAATATTTTTTAGAAGTCATTTTTCTATATCTGAAAAAAATAACTGAATATTTATCGCTCTAGAAAAAATCTAATATTTATGTAAACTCTGTGACTTTCTATCCTTCATCTTGCATATAAGCATCGTATCATTAGTCTAACTATGACAGTGATTTAAACATGATGATTTCAGTTGTAAAATAGACAAGTGAGATGTACATTCCCTTTGATATGTTCCAAATTATTGTGGATTCGATCTACTGTCCACTGAGATATATCTTCTGGCTGATCCCATTCAAATTTCATTTTAATGAGACATAATATGCATTTGTCTTCATGAATATATTTTAACATGAGAATATAGTCAACTGTTAGATTAAATTCACGGCCTTTTTCCTTGTCCTGACCCATAAATCTAATAAGTTTTTCCTAAATAGATAGTCTCAATTCGTGCTCTAGCCGTCTTTTCTTTTTTGTCTCCTCAATCTCTTAGGTAATTTCAGGAAGTAATGAAGATGCTTCGACCTGAATGAGTTGGCTTAAATATTCCACACAACTAACTGCCAAATATATTAGATTATTCCAAACTAGATTTTCATCAATGATCCAAACATGCTGTGAAGCCTTGAGGGATATTCCTTGACTAGTATGAATAGTTATAGCATATTCAGGTTCCCAGATTTGCAGACTAAAAAATTTGCCGATACCATTAAATTTGTCTTATTGAGATGAATCTAATAGTATTTATTTCATTTCTTTAGCTTCGTTATTGACAAAATTAAAATACTATAAATATTTAAAGATTATTGAAGTCAGAGTAAGATCTAATAATTAGATTTAAATGAATTTACTACCATTCAATTTGTTACGATGAGACAATTTTAATGGTGATAAAATCATATTTCTAGCATTAATATTGATAAAATTATGATACTATAAATATTTAACAATTATTGATATCAGAATACAATCTAGTAATTGAAATTAAATGATTTCAATATCATTAGAATCGTCATACTGAGATGAATCAAATAGTGGTAAGATCATCCAAAATGGATTACTAGATGCTGAATTATTATTTATTAAATTTTCTAAATATAATTCGGTTAAAATTAAGGTTAATTCTGGCCAAATATTTTCATAATGCAAAATTAATTACAGAATTCAGAATTTTTTTGATGAATTACTTAATAATTACAGAATTATGTAATTACAGATTTCTGTAATACTAAAATAATTTTAGCTATAACTATAGGATCAGTATTTATAATGTAATTAATAAATTAATTACCTTAATATTATACTGTAATATTTAATATCCATTATTGAGCTGTTAAAGTGACATATTGAAGATAAAGTACCTGATCAATTTATTAAAATAAATAAATATTAATATTTATAAGCATTAAATAAATAAAATAAAACTATATATAGTATTATTACTTTAATTTACTTTTGACATATAGTAAATTTCAAAGTATTACTAATCATCATAGATACCTAAATTAAGAAATAGAATAATAATAATCTATGAGTATAAAGCTCCAAAAGAATATAAAGCACTAATACCAGTCCAATAACATATAACCAATAATTAGTAATTTAAACCTTTGTATCAGTAAGGAAGGTACATATCTAACTCCTCCTTCAGAGTTAGATATGATTAACCCTATAATTTATTATTATGAAGTTTTACCACAACACATAATTGAGATATTAAAGATTTGAAAATAAAGTCACAAAATTTTCCATCCTGAAGAAGCAGTTCTGCACTCGTCACTTCAACTCTAGGTTATCGATCATTTCACTAATCATATTGGTATGCTACATGAACTAGTATTTATACTTATAATTAATAAATTAATTACCTTATTATACTGTAATATCCAATATCCATGCATTATTGAGCTGTTAAAGTGACATATTGAAGATAAAGAACCTAATTATTTAAAGTATATTTAATATATTAAAACATGAATTAATAATATGAATAAAATTGTTAGTATATATTAAAATATGTGGATTATTAAAATTAGTAATGGAAAGAATTAACCAATGTTTAATAAGAAAAATACAATTTCTTAAATTTTTTCAATTACACATTCTATTGATAAAAAGTTATTAATATTGTCCAAAATATAATCCAATTTTTTGATGATGAACTAAATTAGAAAAGAAATGGAAATTTTTTTAAAATAAGAAGACGTATTTAAAGATAAATAAAGACAATGAAAGATTTAGACTAAAAATATCACTAGTCAAAATAGTCCATTTCTGCTAAATTTCAGCTAGCTGATTTTAGGCTGAATTATGCTCTAATACTGATCAAAATCTATGTTACTCTTCGGGTACTATTCGAATGTAGATTTTGATCAAACTTATGTTAAATTTTATAATAACCAATCGGTTAATATTCAAGCAAATATCCAACACCCTTCGGTACCACTCAGATGTGACATTATTGTCAGCATTTGTTATATCAAATTTTGTAACTTTTAAACTAACATTCGGTAGTCAATACACCAATACAAATATAACAATGGTAATTTTTTATTTATTTTATTATTATATAAATAATACAATACAAATACAATACAAATAAAAATTTTAAACGAAATCTAGCGCAGTATATCGACTGATAGGACAATTCAGTTATTCTACAATTTGAATAGGATTTTAAAAATAAAGTTAGAAATATCATCATAAATTATGCCAAAACTTGTAATAAATATTCTGAACCTTTTGCCCCAGTTTTTGAANATTCACTATATCCATAATAATCATCGAAGTGTTCATCGAGGCGTTCTTCATTTTTTCTGTATAGAAAGAAATAATGGAAAGAACTGGTATTTGTCACCATAAAATTTNAGCATATTAAACATTTTTTGATATATTTACCTTCAATATCAGTATCAAATTCTTGGCTTTTTTGTTGAAAATAAGACCACTCAGGTACATTTGACAGATAGAGAAGATCATAACATTGCGTTTCATCATTGTAATTTCAGTTTCTTGTTAATTGAGCCAATTGTAATGTTAGAGCATACGGATNGAGAACTTTTNGAAGAAGATTCTTTAACTGAAACAAATAATAANAATNTAAATATCAAATATACAAATAAAAAAAATAAAATATTAGATACAGAACCTCATCCGATCTCCATGAGAGATCATATATGTTTATTATACGGCTTTAAGACTCTTTATCCATCTCGCTCATTTCTGGAAAGTAGATTTTTTTATCCGCCAATAATTCAATAAGCTCTTTCTCATCGTACTTCATAATTTCATTATTATAATTCAAGTAAAGAGCCTTCGCTCCTTTTATTCGATGCGTCCTTTTCTAATTGTTTATTATTATAAACATGAAAGTTATTACTATATATAATAAACATAAATTTTAAATGATAAATTATATCTCATTTAAACAGCTGTTGGCATATAATCGATGATTATCTGCGTCAATTCGTCCTTTTATTTTGTAATTGTTTCTACTTCTCCTTAATCTATGAAGTATTTAGAGCTATTTGCTTATTTGATCGTAAGAAGCATGATAATTCNGTTTTAAAGCCTTGATCAATTCTGGAACGAGTTTTCTTTGAATTTTGATATTTGATTGGCTATTGAACATTTCATTATAGTTCATGTCGAGATCGGGAGGAATAGTTTTCAAAATTGTCTTCATTCCNGCCTAAATTATTTGCAAACAAAGAAAGAAAAGAAATTCNATAAGTATCAGTACAAATCATAAAATCATCTAAAAAAATTGGACGAACCCTAGCGCTCTTTTTGTTATCATATGAACTGGATGAGCTTTTATCTGTATTACTATCCTCTAAACTGCTCTTATATCTAGTAGAGTGTTTTTTCTTCGATTTAAAGTGCGAACTACTCTTTTGTCTTTTTTCATCTGATTCTTTTTTTTTCCCTTTCGCTTATTTAAATGAGGTTCGAACGACTGCTGATATCTCTTAAGATCTGTGAAAAGTTGATCATTTTCACGACTGGACTGTTGATACCTCTTAAGATCTGCAGAAAGTTGATCATTTTCATGACCAAATTCTTGATTAATTTCTATTAAATATTCATTATTTTCCTGCAGCCCTTTTAAATCTGAGGATATCGTCTGGAATTTTTTACCGAGTTTCTCTAATTGCTGTCGAAGTTTTTCATTTTGGGACTTTAAATCCTGGTTTTTGGCTTTTAAGTNTAGTCAAATGTAGAAAATAACATTAGAAAGTGAATAATAATTAAATAAAATTATATAACCAAAATCAACAGTCACTCTCATATTCCAAACTAATATGGGTTGATTCATGCTGAATGTGAGTTGAATCTTAAACATTTGTTAAATCTTTTTCACGATTTTCATTAAGTAAATATTTTGTTAGAAGGTGAATTTTTTTGATCGTTACTGGTGCACTTCCTAAAGAAATGACAGATGTTGCATGGTTATCCAATAAATCTTCAGAAATTTGGAGGTGAAAGCGATCTCTCTTTGGTTTTGGACTTGTATCTTTATCAGTTTGTTTTTCACGATTCATATTTGTATATTGATTTATAATGAATTTTAGACTTTTAAGAGAGAAGTGAAAAAAAATAAGCTGAAATGCCACTCTTTTTATAGATTTAATTAAACTCTCAGTAAACTTCCACGACATTGATCATTAAGCTTTCATTATACTTTTACTATTTTATTTTTAGTTAAATCAATTTAAATTAATCAAATTAACAA